>JAAGKR010003426.1:37857-74926 GCA_011419295.1 Clarias macrocephalus | reverse complement strand
CTCTCTCTCTCTCTCTCTCTCTCTCTCTCTCTCGCTTTTTCATTCCTCCACACTTTGGGCATCAGGTAACCTTCTGCCATGAGCCGCGTGGCAGGTAGTGATGTTTGCTATTTTAAGCATCTCCTAACAAGCCTCGTCAGACAGACCGCAGGGGCTGTGGATACACACACACACACACACACACACACACACACACACACACACACACACACACTGCTGGCAAATCTCGCACAGCACAGCCAGAGGGCTTACTGAGAGCTCACACCACCTGACGCCCCCCCCCCCCCACCCCCCCTCTGCCACGTCCCTTCTCCAGTGTGTTCTGATCAATATGAACCCCATTCGAATGCCTTCAGGGACACGTGTTCTTGGATGAGGAGGTTAATTTGGTGCTGCTGGGTTCTATCACTACAGATCCAGAGTAAATACACGTCTCCTCCCTCTCTCTGTCTCTCTCTCTCTCTCTCTTTCTCTCTCTCTCTCTCTCTCTCTCTTTGCTGCCTGCCTGAATGCAGATTGAGACGCAGCCCAGGCCCTCATGCAACGGCTTCGATTTTTCTCCACAGAGGCGGCAAGTAAACGGCGATAGAGTTTGGGTGTTACACCGGCACTCTTATCCTTACCACGTCTGAGATCAGAGTATAATCATAAACAGATTAAGGGTTCAATGCAAAGGTTTTGGCAGAATATGAATGCAGTTTGTATTTGATGACCTTAAAATAATATTGCAACGTGTCAGTGAGAATAAAGCAGGCGTGGCCTTTGTGTTAATCCATAATTAATAAAGAAGCCATGACCTTTTGCTTAACAGAACCAATAAAGAGGGTGAGGCTTTTGTGCTTTAAAACTAATAACAGAGGCATGCGGTTATCATGACCAGTGACGGATAAGTGTCTTATGTGCCCGTCAATCAGATCGAAAGAGGTGTGGCCTGATAGTAAAATCAGTTTAAAGTGGAATGAGTTACAGATTCTACACAAATACTGTATCATTTCAGTAAAAATGTCATTATAATTACAGACTACACACAGCACTATTCTTTTCTCCATGGACATGAAATATAATGTGCATTTATAAACAAATAAATAAATAAATAAATAAATAAATAAAAGTCTTAGTTATTAGGTTGCTCCATTATTAGCAGAGCTTCCCGAGGCGATTTCCCCATGGCGGGATAAACAGGAAATGTCATCTGGCCCTTTATAGAGCTGTCAGGTGATTAGAAGCAAAGAAAGTTCAACTTTGCAGGCCTCATTAAGAAGGTAGAATAAATTAAGCATGTTGGTATAAATAAATAAATAAATAAATAAAGTTGAAAGCTGAGTTTTGTTCCTGTTGAACTTTTTGATTTCTACACTTTTCCTACATTACCAAATCTCGTTAGTAACTTCACTAGCAAATAAACGAATGTACAGGAATGGTGAAGAAAAAAAGAAGTAGAAAAAAAAAATCACAGTTGGATGTCCAAAATGAAACTGATAAGCGTGTTGGGTGCATGCCAGACAATAAATGGTAATTATTTGTTATTTATTTATTTATTTATTTATTTAAGGCACCATCAATCAACCCTGTTATAACAATAATAACACCGCAATAACACTGTCCACTGGAGGAAACAAAAACAGAATCTCATCTTGTAGTAAAGCAATAGGCCACAAGAGGGCAGGTGTGCCAGTGAGCTTATTGTGTGTATACTGTAGGTGTTCCTACAGTATTTATGACTTGAAGTGGAATGATGATGTAATCATGTTACAATATAAAAAAAAAACTTTATTGTACATTAAATGCACAATACTTGTGTATTCAGTAGAAAAAAAGGGCTTAGTGGTTTAATACCTAGTGCACTAATATGGGATTTAATAATTGTGGATTTTAGAACCAAACCGATTTTTCTACAAGCAGATCTCCTTTACCAACCTCTTTCTCCTCCTGAAGTAAGCCTCCAATTCTCATCGATTATCCACAAGCTCACGGTGTAGCTATCAAACAGAAATGTTAAAATCAGAAATGAAATTGCAAATGGCTCGAGCACTTCATAAATTTGAACAAACGATTCTGTGTTTCCACCCCGTGCCCTTTAGCTCTGAGTAGCCTTTGATGAAACACCTTTTGATCTCTGATTAAATGGCCTCTGTACGTGCACTTGACATTCTAGAAACACATCCAGGACAAAAGAAATACCCAGAATGAGACTCACAAGGATTGCGTGGAATTTGTGGAAGAGAAAAAAGTTAACTGATCCATTTGGATGCTATTCGTTCCTAAGGATAATGATGGGTCTAAAAGCAGTGTGTGACGTGATGCTTCCACCACCAGGCTTCACTGTCAGGATGGTGTTCTGCGGATTTAACCTAAAACCAGCAAAGAAATCCTTTTCTTTAAGTGTAGATGCACATGAAGTAATTGAGGAATAGAGAAAATGGGTTATTCATGCAATTATAAAATGATGTAAGGTAAAACAAGAATTAGTGACGTATCCGAAGGCTTGGGACCAAATCCTGGATCATATTTGGAACTCTGAGAGGCCGACATGACCTCCAGCACCATGTTGAAATAAAATGGCAATCCAAAATACAAATAGGATTTTTTTTCCTTTGTTTGTTGGGGTTCAGAAGTTTTATGCTATTTTTCAACAGTTCTACTTTGCGTAAAAGTAAAAAAAAAAATAAAAAATCCCAATGAAGACCCTTGGGTTAATTAAACACTGGACAGGAACTTGTGCTTGTAAGCTGTTTTTTCTTTTGTTTGTTTTAGATGTGAATTAATGAAAGAATGAATGACCTCTGCTGTAATCTGTTCAAGCTCCCACAGCAATATCGATCATCACGGCAGCGTTTACAATTTCCAGCAGATAGAATGAATCACAATTAAGTCGTCGGAATGGAAAAACTTGACCCGAGCGGGACCAGATGGCGGCCTATTTACCAGAATGGACAAGATGTCTGCTTATCACTAATTAAAAATGATTAAGCACCTACTTACCTTCATCGATGTGCATCGATCGAGCAGAATGCTGATGTGAGCTGGACGTGTTCCAGTTCTCCATCAAACTTTTCCACTCAAAACTGAGAGGATGGGCATCGACCAAAAGCGGAGTCGTTAAAGGATGTGCGCGCGCGTGTGTGTGTGTGTGTGTGTGTGTGTGTGTGTGTGTGTGTGTGTGTATGCTGCTTTTGTATGGATTTGACTGATCTCCCTCGAACACGGTGGCTGCCATTAATTCTAAGAGAAATGGGAAAAATGAGCCTGCGCTCTATTTTAAGTTCTGAAAGAGCAGAAAAAAGGCAATTAATCATGCTTTATAATGCAGTGACTCGGCATGTGAGGAGGTGAAGAACGGCTTCTCAGGAACAAAGACGGCTCAGGTTGGTACCTCCTGTGTTTCAAAGCAGTGATTCAGGAGGGGCTTGAGATAAATATATTAATCACATAGAGTCTGGGCGACTGCTGTTGTGCCCATAATCATGATGACACCATGCCAACGAAGATCAAGATCAAGAAAACTGTACTCTCAAGTGGCGTGCCTGTCTGAGGTTTCTTTATATAGTTAGGATTATGAGCCGTCCGTGTCTGGAGTCCAAGAAAGCATGCTTGACTGAGCTTTCTGGGTGGAAATGATGTCATATTTTCCTGTAAATTGGAAGAAAATTGGGTTAACGTTAATGGCGAGGTGAAAAGAGTGCAGAAAAGAACTAAGTGTAGTAATACAGTGCAATACAGTGTGCAAGAAAACAAGGAAGATATAGGAAGGTACGATTAGAAGTTTTGTACTGTTTTACAATGTTTATAGATAAACCACTAATATAGTACGAGAACTCGATCGATTGGTAACTATTACTTGTTTTGTTGCCCACCTTAAATGCAATGTGCTCATATATGTTAGGAATAAAAAACCCTGAGGGTGTGGTGGTGTAGGAAAGCAGTCAATGACCGTGTGGTCGTAGAGTTACTGATTTCATAATCAATATACAAGAAAATTATTTTCTAATAACAAACATCCCAAAGTGTTTTGTTCAATATGCCACAGCAGGTTGTCAATGGAACAACAAATACAAGTCTAAACCATTTCGCTTCATGGACCTTCCACTAACTGTTATAGCAGCTAGACACGTTCATTCCATCACCGGCCTTAGTCGCAGTGCATTCACTCAGTTTCGGATCTTTTATTCAGTTTCTGACCAATTATTCACTCAAATCAACACATGCATGCTAAATGTATGCTCGAATTTCGACTTAAACTAGTCACTCATCTTAATAGAGTCACTCAACTCAGTATCAACCCTAATCATTCACTCAAACTAAACACAAAGTAAAAAAAAAAAAAAAAAAATCGGCTCAAACTGTAAACAGAATTTCAGCATCAGTAATCTGCTCAATTTAGTATCAACGCAAATTGTAAATACTCTCACCTTAGTATCCACCTTCGTATTAATAAACTTTGTTTTGATATTTTTTGAATGAAGATATAGAGGACGCAGGATTGTGCAGGACAGAGTGACACTGAATTTTAGATCATTTTAACCAACATCCCCAAACATGACTGAGCAAAAAATTTGAAAATGAGTCACAAAGGCAAAGGAATAGCACAAATACAGAAAATCATGAATTTCTATGGTTGTTTTTGGTTGTTACTATGATCTAATAATAATAATAATAATAATATGCAAATTTTATGAGTTCTACAGTTTTTGCAACTTCATTCACATATTCTGATAGTGATAAATTGACCCTTTTATAAAAGTAATGATAACTTTTGTTCGATCTGATGTATCCGAAAACCCAAATACACAGTTTGAAGTCTGAAGCCTCCCTGTTAAGACACTCCACACTTTAATCATCATTGGTCTATACTGAGTTGCTGGCATGGGTTTTAACTTATTCACTCTAACGTAATTTCAACAAAACACTCACTCTCACTCACTCATCATCTACACGCTTAATCCTGTATTCAGGGTCACGGGGGCCTGGAGCCTATCCCAGGAGACTTGGGGCAATCAGGGCTTAGGTTGCCAATCCATCACAGGGCACACACATACACACACTCATTCACACACTATGGCCAATTTGGGACTACCAATTAACCTAACCTACATGTCCTTGGACTGTGGGAGGAAACCCACCGAGCACGGGGAGAACATGCAAACTCCATGCACACAGAGATGGGAATCGAACCCGGACCCTGGAGGTGCAAGGCGCCAGCACTAACCGCTACAGAGAGTGAACCGCTCAAATTGAAATTGTCTTGTTTTTGAATCTTATGGAAAAAGCGCTGACACTGTAGACTCCTTCCAGAAATTTAAAAGAAATTTCACCTCAAGGAACATAAAAAAAAAAAGAAAAAAAAAAGCATGAAGTGTCAAAGTGCAATTTACATGTTAAGGATGTAAATGTTATGCAAAACTCTCCCCACCTACCTCATACATGTTTACAAAAATAAATCTCTCTCTCTCTCTCTCTCTCTCCTTCTTGAAGACACACTTACGTCTTTGCTGAAAGATGTAACTTCGTCGGTGGTGCATACGTTTAGTAATGTTTCTAAGAGGGCTTGTCAAGGAGAGTTTACTTCAGAAAAATTATATTCATAATTAATGAATGCTGAAGGTAAGAGGGTTACCTGCAGAGGCGATTTATTCTGGGCCAACACTCCTGGCATGCCTACACACACACACACACACACACACACACACACACACACACACACACACACACACACACACACACACACACACCTGGCAAGACACAATAGGGGTGTGAAAGGCACTTGATTATAGGTTTTGGCTGTAAATTATAAACCCTCAAACAAATCCTTTCTGACAGCAGTCTTTGACGCAATCGCAGCTATGTTAGTGATTACAATAATCCAAAAGGACAGTAGGTTCTTTGTTCCTGTCGAGCAAAGACAATGGACAAGAACCTGCTTTTGTTAGAATTTGTGAAGACCACTTCTTCATTGGCTCAGACTTAATAATAAAAAATAAAAAAAATTCCGTCTTTCTTTGGATAGTTTATAAATCAAAGATGTTACGAGCTAGTTTATTAACACTTCAGTTAGAGAAAGCACCTTATTGATTTTGTTAGATTTATTGATTTATTTATCGCCGTGTTTTATGTGTGCAATTCCTTTAATTCACTTAGAGCTTCTATTTCAGTGTATGAAAAGTGCCACTACTGAGGGTCAAGTGATTTATCTCATTAATCCTTTATTATTGCATTCCAAGTTTACATATGATGCTGCTGTCCTAACTGGGGTCGTATCCATGGCAACAGCAGAATCAGGATTGTCTGATGAGAGTTCGGTTCAGGGATTAAGGCCCACAGATCAGATCAGTACTAGGGAACATACTGTTTAGCTAAACATTAACATGGGTAAACATGAACACATTTAAATAAGCCGCTGCCGTCTAGATTGACTGACAAAATCAAAGTAAATTGCAGCAGATAGTAAAGAGTTGACCTTGAGTTGAAGCTTGAGTTAACATTAAGGGAACCTTTCGGAAATAATTTAAGTTATTTAAGTTATTAAAATGATTTAAGAGGAAATGAAATTTTAATTAATAATTTGATTTGATGTAGAGTTGAATTTGTCTGAGAAAGTGATTTGAGTTTAAACTAATTTGAGTTTAAGTTAATTATTTTGACCGGAGTTGGAGTTGATCCAAGTTGAATTAGTTTTAACATTGAGTTATGTGTGGACTTTTGTATTTAGTTTGAGTGAATCATTCAAATTTCGATTTAATTGAATTATTTGAGATGATTGAATTAGTTTAATTCATTTAAGCTATGATTTGATTTAAGATTGAGTTAAGTGACTTAAATTCTGAGGGTTTAATGATCTGCTGAAATTAGCGGAAAACTATAATCATTTGTTTGAATAAATAAATGGCTTGCAGTGAAACTAAAGCAGAGTAAATGAGTTAATGTTTATGTTAATTTGAATGAGCACTAGTTGAATTTGAGCTCATTTAATTAAATTCATTGTAGTTTGGATTGATATATTTGAGCTGATATATAAAAGGTTGCATTAAATTTTCTAGCAGAAATTCATCTTAATCTGATATTAAACTTTAAGTCAAATAATAAAGATCAACTTTTCATTAGTGACATTTCAATATTACAGTCTGGCAATCAGTCATGGAGCACAGTATTGCATGCATATATAATTTAGCTAACACAGTATAAGCTAAATATACATTTGTTGGAGTTTTGGTTGGATTATACAGTATATCATTATTATTATTTTCTTTATCTGAAATATATATTTTTTAGCTTCCGAAACAGTAAATATATTGCTTGCTAGATGGAATGGAAATACTGCAAATGCTGGCTGTAAAAGTTCCATGGTAAATCCTGTGGAATGCTGAACACCACATTAATAAGCTGTACATCAGCTTTACTCTCCAGTTGTAAAAAGAATTTATGCTTTTGGCAAATATAAATATTATAATACCGACTCCCTTAACTTTAATTTTATGAAGCAAATTTTATGAGAAAGCGTGAAACTCTGTGCTTCTTTAATGTCATATTTTAAATTAAACCATCCCCACACAGACTGACTGAATTGCCTCGTTATCCTAATAGATGCTGAATATGCAGTAGTGCATTTAATCAAAGGTAATGTTCTAAAAAACTTCAAGTCTTCATATGTTACAAATTACTTCACGCCAAGAAAATATGGGTAATAAACTTTCCCTTACCCCTAACAAGCAATAGTTCTGAACTTTTTCAGAACACTAAAGCTGATAGATTTCCCATTGTGTTCATATTTCTGCTTTCAACATGGTAAAATTCATTTCTACCTTTGCGGAATTTGCATAAAATTCATAACATGGGCTCATAATTAGTTAAATATGACTACTTTCCAAAACTTTGCGAAAATAAATCTCATTCAAGGAATTTACATTCACATACGGCGCCTGCATTAATCTGGTCTTATAACAGATGCTGAATATTTAATAGTGCATTTAATTTTGTTTTAATATAATGCACCAGAATCCTCCTTCGGATACAATAAGCTACATTTTTTTCTTCAAAGAAACTTCAAGAAAGCCTAAGAGGATTAGGAGGGTTCAGCTAATCGCAGTAATTCGAGTTGATTTGAGTTGAGTGATGTATTAGAAAACGCCCCCTTGTATTGTGAAAACATTGTTTTAGTTCATTAAATCCGTTATTTATGGGTGATGTCATGCCGTGCAAGACAACCTTACTTTTATCCATTAAAAGTGGATTTTCAGCATGTTTCACAATGCAATTAGTTTGCAGTTATTTTCTTAACTAAAAACTGAAAAAATCGCCAAGCCCTCACAAATGAAAGCAGCTATTTTTTCTTGCTTATGGAAGGGAGTCTCTAGTGTCAACATTTTTAACCTTCAGTCATTATTATTATTATTATTATTATTATTTTTTTTTTTTTTGCCTACCAGGAAGAACCAAAATCTCCAGGCAGTCCACGAGTGGTGATAATAGACTCTAACAGCACGGGGATATTTAACTGTATGTATCTCTCCTCATCACAGGTCTTCTAATAACAGCTACACTAACTGTCAGTCGCCTCAGGGGTGAACGTAGGTCTGTATCATCAACCAATCATGGAAGCACTTTCAGCAAGAAATCACATCTGATAACGTTATTTCATCTTAAACAACACTTTACTTCATCCCTCTGTAACCCAAGGGCCGTACCTGGTGTGTGAAACAAGGGATTGTACACCCTCCATACTGTAGCTAGTCGTGGAAGGATACAGTATGTGCTGGGGAAGCAAAATAACTAAATTCAACAACAACAACAACAACAAAAAGTCATAATCTATAATATATATATTTTTCAAATTGGTGTTTGAGTAACTGGACTTTTTTGGAAAAGTGATATCAAACCCGAGGTTGTGCTGGATATCAGCAGGACGTCGAATCACAGCTTTGGGATATGACCTCTGATTCATTACGTCCCAAGTTGTCAATTATTTTCCTCTTATGCACTTGTTTAAATGTACTTTTTAAATATTTCTGCATAAACCAAAAAGCCTTGTCCCCCCCCCCCAAGGAATTATGGGTAATCAAAGCTTAAGAGGATTACTTATTTGTCATAGCAATTGCATTCAAGAGTTTTGAAACTTTTGTTGCTCTTTGATTACATGCCGTGTACTTCATAGGTGGTTCGTGAAATAAGTCCTCTTAATGCTAAGTCTAATTAGTGCAGGGTTGTTCTTGTTTACATCTTGAGGAAAATGGGAAAATGGCCAGACTAATAGTGTAATTACAGGATTAGTCTGTCTGGGGCAATAAGGCAGTGGCAGTACACAGGGCTAATTACCACTATTTCCGCTGTCAGGTTTTGTTCTTGATGTACGACGTTCTCCCGAACGGGCTGGAAACAACGACACGAACCGGTTTTCGCACATCTGCACACGTGAGAAAGAGATGATTTTCTGCAATAATCACTTCTTTCGTGAAGCAAATCCGACACGTTCAGGCTACAGCTGCGTTTCCAGACCAGGAAACCGAATTACCCGAGTCCCTCTGGACGGTTGTGCCAAAACAAAAGCACTGCTTCTGCTTGGCACTCTATTAGCGATTTAAGATCACACTTTTGATTTTTTTTTTTTTTCCCCGTGGCAGGAGCGAGAGGATGAAAAAACGATTATCGTCTGGGCTGAAGGCTGCGGAAAAGCAGGATCAATTAAATCCGAACACGCAAACAGAAAGAAAGTTTCTGTAATGTTTCACACGTCAAACTTTGAAATTAAATAAAAAAAAGAACCTCTTTTTACAGCTTTTACATTAAATCAAGTAACACTAATCAAAAAGCAATGCTTTAAACGTGCAGGTTCCCGTTAATGTTATTGCGATTCAAGAGCAAGAGACTTTACTTAAAGCATTTAAGGTAACTTGCACCAATTTAAATAGTGGAAAAATGCATAAAAACGGTAGTGATGAGTCATGCATGACATCATGATGTCTCATTAATGGCATAATAAGAATGATGAGAGGGTATAAGCTATCTCACACACACACACTTAAAGACACTTAGGCAGCTGATTGCACACACCCATTTGGAAGCACCGCCTCTGAACTGGCAGCTTCCATCCTTCTTGTGTGTTATTTCCCCCTTAAAGGATGTAAAGGTCAGTGTAGCGTGTGGTCAGAGTGCTAAACTGCCCGCTATGAAGAGAGTCAGAGATCCTAGCAGATTTAGCAGGGGGGGGGGGAACACACACCAGTGATACACAACATCAATACACACCATCAGTACATTGGCACACACCATCGATACATCAATAATCTCCATCAGTACATCAGAACACAACATCAAGGCGACCACACGACTTTAAAACTTCAACACACTGTCAAGGCAACAACAAATGACATCAATACATCAACAAACGACATCAATACATTGAAACGCACCATCAAGACATCAACACATGGCAACAAGACATCAACACGTACCATCAACACACTAATACAAACCATCGAGACATTCACACCATCAGTACATCAACACACACCATTATTGCGCCAACACACACCATCAAGACATCATAATACGCATCAAAACATCAACATATGACATCATTACATCAACACACACCAGAAATACAACATACAAGGACAATATCAACACATACAAGACATCACACATTGTTAATAAATAAATACTCAATACAGTGTCAATACAGTCACACAAGCTATCATCATATCAACAAACACCACACACACATTCCCCAGTGCTGAATTAACACCTAGCAGTGTTTGTTGTATGAGTCCAGTTGGACTCAAATAATATCTGGAAGAATTAAATTAAAACATCAACACACCACTGAGAAAAGGTACGTACCATCTAGAAAAACGCACCTTGTCTCCAGCAAAGCACCAACCACACCATTAAGACATTACAACACATCATACACAGGGTAAATGCACAACATCCGTTCACATCGTCAATACATGCAACATTAAAACATTAATATAAAATCAACATCCAGCCAGAAAACACACCATCAATACATGCTAACGACACAATCAATCAACACACCCCTTTAACTTACCATCAACACCACACGGTGATCGACACACACACTCGGCATAGGATCAACACTCACTATTATTACACTGAAATATATCATCAGGACACAGGAAAGACACACAGCATCAATGCGCACCGACACCTCATCATGGGTGTGGTTTAGTGCGTTCCATTTTCATTGATGGAGGCGGGGCTTAGTGTCGAGGTGCGGGGGCTCGTCAACATTAGTCAGTTCTGGCTGAGAAAAAGTCAGTAAAAAAAAAAAAGAAGATTAAGAAGAAAATCACTCCTCCGACTGAAATGACAGTAAAGAAATAATAATAACAGAACCTGATTGAGCTAAAAGAAAAAATCTCTCACGATGAAACTTTAGTTAATCTACAGTATACAAGCCACAACAGGGTTAACTTTCCTCCGTTTTATAATTTTCTTCCCGCTTACCTCTCTCACCTGGAGGTAGCTGCTCACTAGAGAAAACTCATCATATCTGTCACTGCTGTTTTGCTTTGTGTTTCTTGACGAGCATCCCCTCATAGCGTTCTGCTGGAGACGTACGAGCAACGCTGATCGACCTCTCAATCACACATCTCAGGCAACAGAGCGAAAGAGAGAGAGAGAGAGAGAGAGAGAGAGACATGAAGGGAAAAACGAGCAAAATTAATTAAATAGCAGAGAGACAGAGGCTCGGGCTATAAAGGTCTGCTGTTAGCATTTTTCTAGCCCATTGATTCCTTGTTACACGTCCACATTATGGCTCCCAGAGTCGCCATAAATCAACCCGGAGCCCATTGTCCCTTTTTTTTCCCCGCATGCTCTCCCTAACGCCGATGCTGTTCTGCCGCGGCGAACCTAATCTATCGTTCGAATTCCAAGGTCTGAAAAAGTGTGTGACCTCGCCTAGAGGATACTGAAGTTTTGATGAGAGCCAAGTGACCCGTGTCTGTCTCTCCGCATGCCTGTGCAGATGGCAAATCGCACTCTGGGTTTATCGGTCTTGACCCAAATAACAGATAGAGCGTTCACTCGGCGTCCACTTCCTTATCTGATGCTTTTGTTCCAGGCCAGATGCGCCTGAGGAGAAACCTGGGAAGGAGCTTTTAAATTTCCCTGTACGGATGCTCACGTGTGGGGACGTACAAGAGAAGCAACTGTTCTACATCTCGTCACAGGTTCCAGGAATGGTAAAGATTTCAAAACACCTGGTTCGGAGAAATATAACTTCGTTCTGCCACATTCTGAGTAATTCAAGCAGTCCAGATGGCATACTGTGCTTCTACATTCTCAGACGGCGAGAAAATGACTTAGAAAGTTCTTCGAAATGAGTCATGCCAAATAGTTCAGGCTACTTAATGAAATTGTCTGTTTCTCAGAAGCAAATTTTTAAAAAACTATTCACTTACTTTAATTGAGGTCGATTTGCCAAGAAACTTCTTATTCTGCTTCTGTACATTTGTACTGCGGCTGTACAAAGCTTAATGTCTACGCTATTAAAGTAAATAATGAAGTTGTAGTTCCATGTAATTGTTGTATTTGGGGCAGGGGAACACTACTAATAAAAACATCCCTCTCACAGAGTGAACATTCTGACAAGGAAAAACACTACTGACAGGGAAGGACTATCCATGGGGACGTGACTCACACAGCAACACTGACAGGAAAAAACAATACTGACAAACAACGTTTCTGACCAAAAAACAAAACATAAACTGTAAACTGTAAACATCACTCACAATGTAAAAACAAAAAACAAAACAAACAAACAAAAAGACACTACTGACAGAGAAACAATAATGATGATAACAATACTCGTGGTACAAACTATTCTAACAAGAAAAGAAAAAAACACTGACATATCAACAATTCTAACAAAAAAGAAATTACAGAAAAAAAATGAACAGAAAAAAAACACTATTAACAGGAAAAGACTAGTGATAGGAAAACTGAGAGGAATAATAGTTTTTTTTTTTTTTTTGGATTTTTCCCTGATTTTCTCCCTAATTTAGTCGTGTCCAATTCCTCCCCGTCACTAGGGGGCTCCACATTAAGGCTACTACTAGTAGTAGGACGGGAGAGCCGAAGACTATCACGTGTTTCCTCCGAACCACGTGACGCCAGCCGACCGCCTTCTTTTCGAATTGCTCGCTCGCGCACCGTTGGGGGCGGAGTAACACACTCGGAGGACGGCGCTATCCGCTCCCTCTGTTGCGCGAGCTCGCAGACACCCCTGACTGGCTGTAGAGCCGTGATTAATGTGGGAGCACTAAGTACCTCTCATCCCTCCCCTCTGAGAGAGCTCGGCCAATCAGCTCTCTCTAGACCTCCAACTGCGAGAGGTTACAGCATCACCCGGGATTCGAACTAGCAATCTCCGGATGATAGGGCGAGAACTTTACCACTGCGCCACTCGGAGGCCCAAGAGAGGAATAATAATAATAAAAAAACAACATTTCTGCCAAAAACATTAAAACACCACTCACAATGTAACTGACATTCTGACAAGAAAAAAAAAAAAAAGAAAAAAAAAACCCACTGTGGATAGCGAAACACTACTGACACAATGAACACTACTGTCTGGAAAAACACTTTTGTAAAGGCAAAAACTACTGATCGAAACACCACTCGCAGAGCAGCATTTCAGACCAGAAGGATCAGAGGAAGGCATTTCTGCGTGAAACAGCACAGACAGGGTATAGTGACAGAGAAGCACTTAAGAGAATCTAAATTTACTGGGTGTCAAAGCATCGTTACATTAAATGACCTCATTTTATATATTTTATATACTAAGAACTACAGTAGGACGGAAGTAAACCAAGAAATGTTATACAATATTTAGTGAAGTTAGAAATCCTAACTAAAAGCTAAATCCTACGGTATGTTAGCACATCCTTGAAGCTTAATTTGGGAACACGGTATATTGTCGTTTTATAATTAAAACTGATTATGTAGTTTATAGTTAACAGATTTTATGTCCAGTTTTTTTTTTTTTTTTTTTTTTTTGAGAAAGCACTCATTTAGAGTGTGAAACATACAGTACTCCAGGGAGTGCCAAAAAATTTGGCATGAAAGAAGATGATAAAAATGTCTTAACATTAGTTTAGATATTCAAGTGAAAATCGTGTACTGATTAATTCTTTTTCTAAAAAGCATGCCTTCAAAGCGTGTGCCGCGAAACAGCCTTCTTTTCACCTCCACATGGAAAATAAGAATGCGTGTAACCCCGCACGACACTAAACACCCATGACAAAAATCAGCACTCCCCTCTGGAAAGCACTTAATCGACGGCCGTGTCTTCATCTCTTCATCTCTCTGTCTCTCCATCTCTCCTCCCCAGGGCCACCTGTGTATACAGAGCTTCTCAGTAATGGCCTTTTCACCAGAGCTGCTCACGACTTCCTCGGGGCTTCTACAGCTCTCTCTCTCTCTCTCTCTCTCTCTCTCTCTCTCCGCCTCGACCCAGTAAGCCTTACTGTATATTCACCCAGCATGGTGGCAACACTTGTTATAAACTACTCACAGATGCAGCACCGATGCAGCCGAAGCTAATTAGTACAATTAGCTTGCATCCTTACATTACTTGAATTTGTCTTTCGTCTCATTCTTATAATTGACGTTATGTATATATTTCACTGTTAAGATGAAATGATGATGACTGCTTGAAAACTACACGTTATCAAACGTGACAGGAAAAAACAAAAAGCTGTAATCTATCTTCCCTGTGAACAGCTAGCTATTAGCATTCACAGAGAATTATTGTCATTGAGATGTTGGGTAACATTTCAGAGATTCAACAACTAGTCTTCATCTTGGTTCCTTTTTTTTTTTTTTTTTTTAAGAAAACAAACAAAAAAACTCTAATTTTTTGTGATTAAAAAAATGGAAATCAATATCTTTCTCTTTTTTGAAGCTTTTATTCTTCCACTTTTGGCATTGTTACATTTCTGTGGTACCATATTTCGTATGTGTGAGAGCTAGCCATGAGCATTCTGAGAGAATTCCTCTTATTAGAATGGCAGCTAAGCTAATTTGAGAAAAAATAGCTGTTATTAGTTCGCTAGCTGATGTGTGTTCCTTGGTGAAAAATATGCCAGTTTACTATCAGGACCTAAAATTGACATTTATGTTGAACTTTCTGCATCACCATATTTCTCTGCAGTCATTTATTTGTCACATATACATTACAATATGGTGAAATTCCTTTGCATATCCCAGCGTAACTGGGGTCAGAGCGCAGGATCAGCCCTGATACAGCACCCCTGGAGCAGATAGGGTTAAGGGCCTTGCTCAAGGGCCCAACAGTGGCAACCTGGCTGGATTGAACTGCCGATCTTCGGTAACTCAGTGCCTTAGCCCTCTGAGCCACCACTGCACCCAACATACACTACATGGACAATAGTACTGTATTTGGCTAAACCTGCAGTGACATTGTATTCAAATACATACTTTAAGTCAGTGCCCCTTTTGCAGGTATAACAGCTTCCACTCTTCTTGGAAGGCTGTCCACAAGATTTTGGAGATTTCCTGTAGGAATTCATACCCTTACTTTGTGTAGAGCATTTATGAGGTCAGGCACTGATGTTGAACGAGAAGGCCTGGCTTGCGATCGCCGTTCCAGTTCATCCCAAAGGTGATTGATGGGGTTGAGGTCAGGGCTCTGTGCGGGCCAGTCAAGTTCTTTCACACTGAACTTATCGAACCTTTATAGTCCTTGCTTTGTGCACTAGAGCAAAGTCATGTTGGAATAGAAAAGAGTCTTCTCCAAACTGCTGCCACAATGTTGGAAGCATAGCATTGTCTAAGATGTCTGAAGGGCAGTTTGCTGAAGCATATCAGCTGAAGCATTAAAATTGCCCTTCACTGGAAATAAGGGGCCTGATTGCAACATGATTTCAATATTTATAACATTTTTTATTGTAATTATAACAGGTTTGTCCAAATGCTATTGTTTCTATGAAGTGAAATTATAAAAGCCAGTCATTACCATTTAGTGAGCATTCTATCAGTTTTATTAGGAAGCTAGCTAACATTTGTAAGCTTTGTAATATTGTAAGCTGACTTTAGCGAATCTTGGTTGTTTGACATATAAGTCAGTCAATGACCAGCAAACTCAAACCCCATACAAACTGCATAACTATATATTTTGAATCAAATATGTATACTGTAGCATTTTGTGAGCGCTAGCTATTAGCACTGAGAAGGTGTTATTATTAGCATGCTCGCTAACATTTGAGAGATTCGAATTCAAGCTGTTGTTATGTAGCTTTAGGTAATTTTGGTTCTTCCAATTTACTACCATGAACTTAAACTGATGTGATTTTAAAGTTGAGATTTATATATTTTTCCTTAATGTAGGTTTTTTTTTTCTTCTACTGTCTGCATTTCTATCTACTCATATTTTTATAAAGTGATATTATTAGAACTAGAAAGATCACATCTTTTCCACATTCTAATGGTTGGAAGTGAAGTCAAGTGAAGCTTCTGACGCATATCTTTATAGATTTGTGTAAGAAACAGGTGTAGAAGTGTTCCTAATACAATATTGTACAAAGTGTACAATATATACATATACAGTGGTAATATGAATTTAATCCGTTTCCGAGGTGAGGTCTGAATTTCATATTGCAAAATGCATATTCTCATAGATGCTTATAATCCGTTCCAGCCACAGAAACATTACCAATATTACCAATTTCCAACACTATAATCATATTCTTTGCATATAAAAACAATCAAAACAGTTAAGAAAGACATATAAATAAAGTAAAATGTGAAATAAATAGATAAAACCTCTTCTCGTTCCTCTTGGCACTGGCTGCTTTAAAAACTAAGCTGAAAGTGGTTTCTTTTTCTTCTTGCTACATTCTTCGCACCCATAGTGCTACGTCTTCACTGAATCTTGAATCTTGCTTTGCTAAGCTTTCTACTCACGCAAACAAGTTTGTACGGGCATTCATATGCCGAGGTACCACTTTGTTAATGCACATTTTCCCCCCATTTCTCTTTCTTTCACCTCAGTTGAAGGTGTTGTCGTTGTACTTCTTGTCTTTTTTCTTTTTGCTGTTTATTATTGTTTTTTCCCCTGTTCTTTCTGTTGCCGTTTGCACATTGAGTTTTTGTCCCGAATCCGCCAATCCGCTTTCGTTCCAGATGTAAATGTTGCACTTCTCACTATTGCTCTTCATGCTAATGCTTTAACAGCTGTGCGTTGTTAAAAAAAAATTCAGCTGCGTGATCCGTGACTGTGTTCAGCTGCATCTGGAAACGAAGCCTATGGAGGGATTGAGACGGATGTTGGAACCATCTGGCCGTTTCTGCTGACATTCTGACTTTGTGTTTGTGTGTGTGTGTGTGTGTGTGTGTGTGCACGAGTGAGATCGTGTGTGACGATGAAACGCGGTGATGCTGCTGCTTCACAAATGGCAGGACATAAACCCTTCTCAGATGGAGGTTGTTTGTGATTTTAGATGTGGAAACATCACATATTGTCTCTCAGTGCATTATTACTACACTCATGAGGGGAAAAAAAAAGTGTGTGTAAGTGTGATTCTTTGAGTATTTTTCATCATCGATGCTGTGCTTGAGGCCGGCTCCGGATCTCACCTGCATTCTGAGTCCTGCATCACATCGGGGGAATTTCAATCGAGAGCACAGCGGGATGTCTGCCTCATTTAGCAGCGGGAGGCTTTATGAACCGAGGGGAGTAAAGGACAGAAGGTTAACTGAGAAATTCACTGGCTATTGCTTTTGACTCTTTCTCTCTCTTTAAATAGAGCCTCTTTTTCTAAACCTACATGTTCTGTTCACTACTTGTCTTATTGACTTAAAGCAGAACAGCTGTGTATAGGTGTGTGTTATAGAAAGAAATGACTGTAATTACTGTTACCATGACAAAGTTGACCATTTCATTGTGTTTTATTTCTTTTTGCCAACAAATACTTTGCAGGTGATTTTTTTTTTTTTTTTTTTTTTTGCAATTTGTGAAAATAACTCATAAATAGATGTTATACTTTTTATCCATTCATGCTACCTGATAATTATTAGTTACTTCCTGTGATCCGTACCCTATAGAGAAGGTGGCGGTATTAATATTTTTTTAAATATGAAAAAGAAAAAGTATTTTATGGAAATTCAGACAAATTCAAATTTACAGCTTATTCTCAGACTTTGACTAGCACTAAAATTGAAGACTCCTTTCAAACATCTTAATGAAAACCTCAAAAAAGTAATAAATAAACCACGTTTTTAATCAGTTTGCGATGCGTCTTCTCGTACTGCAAATTGTCACTATGGAAACAAGTAGCATTTTCTTTTTATATTGTACTAAGGTTAATTTGATGATGTGGCTGCATGGTTAAAAGCAGGTACAGTGTCTAATGCATTCAGGGCAAAGCTCCATGCCTTTCAGGTGCTCCTGTCCGAGCCTGCCTTGTCAGCACTTTGTAATCAAATCCATTCTGTTATTAAAAGATGCTCTTGACACTTGACTCCATCAAAACAAAAAGTCGGCATAATGCAATTTGGTTCGGGGGGGATCTGGGTCAGGGTCAGGGCCAGAGCTCTGTAGGGAATTTCATATCGCATCCTCAGCGTTCACGCCACAACAAAACGTTTTCTTTGAGTTCATGACCAAGTGTCCCCCCCCCTCCCAACCCCACCCCACCCTCCCACCACCCAGGGAGGGGGGGGGGGGGGGTTTGTGAGGGAATTTTTTCATTTCACACCTGAAATTGCTTCTCCACCATTAGGTTTGAATAGGCACTAACGGCCGATTGGTGGTGTACGATCAGGAAAAAAAAACAGGGCATTTCTGGAAGCTTTATGGGCTGGAGTGTAAAATGGTCGCGCAGTCACAATTACCTAACATTTATTTTTTTATACATGGCTTATGACTTTTTTTGTGACAGTAAGAGGATCACATTGTAATAAATATTAAATATTTTACCACAGTTTCATTTCATTTAAAACAAAGAGATAAAAAAAAGTTCTTAATTACATCGATAGCAGATTCATCACCTTGTAACAATTACTTTTATAGTAAAAATGAGCTCTTTATAAAGCTGTGAAATAAATTCCTTGCAAAGGTCAATCTCACCATGGGAAAAGTATAGGCATAATTCATGGGGTTCTAATCCAACTCTTCTGATACACTAAAAATGTAATTGGCTACATCTGCTTATATTGACTAAAGCTTTACTTGTAAACCGCAGTTACCAATTACAATTACAAGTCAAATGCTAAGCATCAAAAAGTACAAAAAATATGAAGAAAAAGAAAGAGGAAAGGACAGAAAAAAATGTCAGCAGTATTAACTGATTTAATAATTTGACAGATTATTATTATTTTTTAAATTATAATTACTATTTCTCATGGTTTATTTCAGAATTTTATATTCAAGCATGCATTATGCATAATGCCAGTTTTTTTCTTAAATCACTTATTTTAAATTTTATTTCTTATTATCAGTCAAGTCATTATTATGCTTTCTAAAGCATCCTGCTGTCTTTAAAATGTACAGAATTTGTAATAAACCTGTACGCTCTCATAAATGTTTGTCATTTAATGCCAAATGATTCATGATGCTAATCAGAAGTAAATTTTATTATGACTATTTATTTATTTATTTATTTATTTATTTATTTATTTATTTAGGAAATCTTTTCTCCCAATGGCCATAAAATTATATGACTAATCTCTGTAACGTTTACACTACGGGATAGAGTCAGTAGTTACTGTTCAATATTACATTATGACACTACTGTTCCCACAACTCAATACAAGTTGCAATATCTGATTACCAGTACCATTTGCGCAATTTTTTTTTCATTTACATTCCAAGTGCAATATATGTATATTAATATACTTTTTAGTGCAATATGTAACTTACTGTAACTTACTGTGTGCTATATTTAATTCTTAATAATTAATAATAATAATTAATTTCTATTTATTTATTTTAAAAATATATAATTTCTTACATTTTTATCTTTTCCTTGTCTAATCAAAATTGTTTTCTTTCTTCTCAGTAAATCAATCAAAACAACTGTAACCAAGACAAAGCAATTTCCCTCTGGGTTTCTTGAATCTTGAATCTTGAATTTATCTTTTGGATTTGCTTGTTTTCTTGCTGAAAAGATTACAGTAAACCTTGTCTGGAAACATTTCACTTCTTTAACCCTCAAACTGTCATACATCATAATCGCCATTTTTATGTATTTATTTATTCATTTATTTATTTATTTATTTATTTATTTATTTTACCAGGCATTTATTAAAAGTGACTTCTCCATGTTTATATTCATGTTTTTCTCTCAACATGTGAACACAATTTTGGTTTTTTTTTTTTTTTCCTTTAAAAAAGGAGCCCGGTGCCTTCTGAACAGCACACTGTATTTCAGGAATAATGTTTTCTCAGATTCTCTATTCTGTTTGGGCTGATTGGTTTAAACCGGAACTTGTGTAATGCCTCATAATCTAAATCTAATAATAAACATAGGCAGCATGGTGGCTCAGTGGTTAGTACTGTCAACTTGCGCTTCCGGGGTCCGGGTTCGATTCCGACCTCAGGGTCTGTGTGTGTGGAGTTTGCATGTTGCATGTTACAGGTATTCTGGTTTCCTCCCATAGTCCAAAGACATGCAGATTAGGCTAATTGGCATTCCCAAATTGCCCATGGTGTGTGAATGCGTGCGTGAATGTTGACCAGAGGTCCCACCACAGGCATGAAAATGGGAATAAATACAGTGGTAATCATCATAAGCCTCCACAGTCCCTGGTATGGAAGGAATAATAAACATCATAATAGTCTTTGGTTTGTCCATTTTCTTGGCAACATGACATTGTTTTTCTTATTAGTAACTCAAAGAGAGGAGAAAAAACAGATGGTTAGTGAATGATTGTTTATACCATCTACAATATAAGTGAAAAAACATGAACTGATTTGAAAACTGATACTGTAGCATTAAAAGACTAAAGAGTACAAGAGTTTTCGTGTTTGTAAAATTGTTATGATTGTCTCTGTCTCATTGTGTTGTTTCTCTATTGTTTCAGTCACCTTCATTTCCCAGTGGCATGCATGTGTGTGTGTGTGTGTGTGTGTGTGTGTGGAGTTTGTGAATTCACACCTTCAAAGCTGTGAACTGATGCATGTTGAACGGCCTGGCTCTTCCACACGCGCGACCAGATATAGAACAGCAGTCATGTTTACCGTCCACACTGAGAGACACGACCTTTTGGAAACCGACGTATCGACAGCCTTGACATTCATGCAGCAGTTCCATAACTCAAAAGCCCTTGAAAGAAAAGAGAGGAGTCCTCTTAGAGCATCGATCTTTCAAGAAAACCTGGAGGAGATAGCATTTTTTTTTTTTTTTTTTTTGGAACACCAATTTCATGCTCGCATTGCAATGCGGTGACAAAATAGTGTGGCATGTTATTCATCAAAGAAAAGGTGGAATTGTGTGTAAGAGGGAAGAATAAAGCACAGATTAATTTTAGGATGAAAAAAAATAAATCGAAACGGTGTGACGGTGACACGTGCTGAGCACATAGAGCGCCATTTAAAATCAGCGCCCGTTGCTCAGCACCCACGTCTTTCGCTTTTTCATTCCCGACCTGGGCCAAATTGGGAGGAAAATCAATATGATAAACTGCGACTTGTTTTGTTCCCAAATTGTTTCGGTTTGGAAATCAATGCAGGGGCCCGGGTCATTCTTCAGAGTATGAGGAGGACGCACAAGGTGTGGTAGGTGAGTGCTTGCGTGTCCGGGTGTATACGTGGGAGGATGGTGAGGCTCAGGATGTGATGTTAAACCTCAGTGTGTTCCTAAAGAAAAATTAAGGATAAAAAACTGAAAAAGCAGAGGTCATGTCACTGAAACATGAGCTGGTGAGAAAGAGAGAAGGTTTCGAAAGAATGAGAGACACAGAAAGAACCAGGCTAGTGGAAAATAGAAGGAGCTGATGGATGGGAGGAGGAGAGCAGGTTTATCAGCGGCTGACAGACACAATAAAAAATAACCTTCGCTGTACGGACGCTGCCCAAATTAATATGGAGCAGCCAGGCATGGAGCCATTAGGCGCACATTGACAGCGTCATTAAGTCAGTGGCCAGATTATGCTCGGTTACTGATGACATGTGGGACCGACTGTGTTTGTCGCTTGACCTCAGGAAAAAACAAACAAACAAAAAAAAAAATCCGGAAAGCTTAACCCGGGACCCTGCGACGACAGCCGACCCCCACCAGTTCCGTCTCATGTTCACGAAACGGTGTCGATCAATTCACAGTCTGGCATGCACCCGTTACCGCGTCATTTATCATCCCAGTTTCCGTGTATTTTTGGAGCCAGATCTCTTCAATCAGGACAGGAGATGGGAAGGCGCATGGAGACGAGGGCGCAGCTTTATCTTTCGCTAGTCTCAGGGTGTACGGTGACGGAATTCGCTGATTTGTCATCCCGAGACCCAAATCCCAGTGCTCATTAGCAAATCGACACCTGTTTGTTTGGTTCAAGTTGTATTTTTTCGCTCCAAGCAATTAATGCTCTTTGGTTTAATTGGGACTTGGAGGATTTTTTTTTTTACTTGTGTACTTTGAGAGCCAACTATTTAATTTTGGAGCTAACTCGTTAGATCAGGGATCTATCCAGAGATCAATCATGAGCTTGAGAAATACTGTCTTTGTGGATTTCTCCAGTTTGTCCGTTCTTTAAGTAAATATTTTTTAATTTACTGCTTAATTGACCAGTACTACAAACCTCTGACACTGGATACTCTTTGAGCAATTACAGAACTACAAAAGAAAGCAAATGTAAAAAGAAAAGTTTTGCAGATCAGCTTAGTTTCATTTAGTTTAGAAAGGTGACCTTCTAGGAAAGAGCAAAAAAGAAAGTGAAACAATCAGGTTTTTAACCTTAGGATCCCGTCCACATGTGACAAAATTCATTTTCTTGCTCTGCAGACTTCCAGATATTAGGTAGCGCAATTCAGCATGGGGTGCACAGAATTAGATGAACTTTAGGCAGGTGAGTATATCAAAGTCAAATAGCCTATTTACACCTTTTAATAGACTTTATTAAAGAGAGAAGATATTTGCGAAGAACATTCATCTCACTTTATTGTGTGAACTATACAGGATTGTATATAGAATATCAGAGCTTCTGTTGAATTAGTCGCATACAAATGTAAATTTGAGTATGTGAAATCCTAAGTAGCGGAAAATACGACAAAATAAAGATTAAATATCACACACAGTTTGGAGTAAAGTATGCAATTACGTTTGCATTAAGTTATACAGAACATGTTTTACTCCATCTGTTTTGATGATTTTTTGTTGTTGTTGTTGTTGTTGTTGTTGCTCCTGTTCGAAAACGTTCAATAACAGTTTCTGACGGAGATGCACGATGACTCACATTGAATTTTGCGCAACCAGACAAACAGACGCCGCACTCCGCCTCACCACTGGTGATTTCATAAGTGAGTAGTCGCTGCACTTTTTAATCGCACTTGTGTTTTTTCCAGTCTGACGGGAGATGAATTCATATTCAAGTCATTTTTAGTCAAGAGCTGTTTCCTTAACAGATGTTCACAGCAGCGGCGTCTAGCTGTCAGCGCAGCGAGGATATGCTTTTCTCTCGCTGTTCACTTAAAGGTGTAATAAGCAGCATTTATTTATTTATTTATTTTTACCTTGTGCCTGTCAGTCACACTTCTTGCCTGGAGCTGGCCGAAGTGGCGCGTCATAAAAGATGCAGCTAGGTAAGACCGCAACACTGTCAGTTCTGAAAATTTTATTACATTTCCTTAACTGGTGTTTTTAAAAAAATTTTTTAAATTGATTTTAGAGTAATATTTTATTGTTAAACAGTAAAAAACATTTCATGAGTAGTCTCATCTGATCAGTGACACAATCATAGTCTTTGACGTGGATCATAATCATAAGAACAATACAAGCATTAGCCCCGCCCACAGCCCCAACTGTGTTACCTCTGTAATTGTCCATACTGTATTAATGCAATACTAAAGCAACCCAATGCAAACAAATGGAATCATCTTAAATGACCTGACCTCAACCCACTGAATTGAGGAAGGAAGACCCATAAAAATGATGAAAATAGTGTCACTGCCCAGATCCGACCGTATGTTGGGTTGGCGGCCTTTTGACCATCTCAGAATGTGTTGATCTCCTGAGATTTTTTTTAAACAACAGTTTAAAATGTTAAGCAGCTTAATATGAGCGTATGATCGATTCGAAGAGCCACTTTTTCCAACCATGGTGATAAGAAAAGCAACCAAAAAGTCCAACCTTGAGGTGGATGGGCTACAATGACAAATGACCATGTTGGGTTCCAGTCCTGTCAACCAAGAACAGGAATCTAAAGCTACAGTGGACACAGGATCACTAACACAGGACAGTTGAAAACTGGCGCTGTTAATATTAATACATTGACGCATTAATCATAGAATCTTTTTTATCGCATTGCTATTTTTTTAAAATGCAAATTAATCATATGAACGATTTTGACCCTAATGTCTTCCCATAATCGCTGGACGTATGTGCTGTGTGTGATAATGCCGCATTTAACGTGGGTAATAAGACAACTGAGGAAACATCACTAGGTGTGCTGAACAACACGTTTCATAATAAAAAGCTTCTAGAAAGGACGTTTGGATAAAACCAAAGTTGTGAACTCAAGCTGCCTTCAAGGGGAACTGTTTTTTTTTCAAGAAACGAAAATATTAGTTAGACACTGAAAAAAGGCAAGGAGAAAGAGTAATTTAAACCTGTTTATTAACTAGATTCGGATTTTTATTCAATTGACATCACTATTGAAAACACAAAAATGTTTTCGAAATAAAAGTTGGTTTCCTGTGTAAACATTGCGAAAACATTTGCATCATTACTTCTGCTATTCTGTTTTTCACTTTCTCCCTGCTGAATTATGCTGCACAACAGATTCTGCAAGAAGCACAACCTGGCCTAAACCCAAAACCCTGGATCATCAATATGACCAGTCGGATCTGCAGGTATTTGTTCCAAGCACACGCCGCAACACCTGAATTCCCTAATTACGTTCTCTACATTCATAAACATCGCTTTAGCGAAATCAGGAGGTGTTATGCAGGGATGGAGCGAATACCTGTGGCCATGCACCAGTCAAACCAAGCACCCTTGCCAGGTTTAGGCTGACGCCACGTAGCAGGCTGATAAATAAATGAATAAAGTGCACACAGTGTAGTGAGCGCTAAGGCACGTTAGCATAAATAAGACACAGTGCGAATTTGAATGAGCGTGGAACTCAAGTCCTGGGGAAAAAAAAACAAAAAAAAAAACAAAAAACAGCTTTGATGTGAAGCAACGGCCCAGGCACTGAAGACGGACAGGTAGGCAGCGGAAGGATCAAAGTCAACAACAAACACTTCTCACACACTCAATATTTCATAAGGCACATGACCACTAGAGCTACAGGGCCTCCTGAACATCACCTCATGATCGATGTGTGTTGATTAGCTCGCGGTCTGTTTTTAGCGTAAGCCCAGAGTGCCTGAAGTGCTTCTTATCTTTCACACATCTCACTCTGCTGTCTTCTCAGAGCTGGCAGGGTGTGCTTGGCTTCATATTTTTGTGGGGGGGGAAAAAAAAAAAAGATGCGCAGGATCTGAGCCGAGCAATACAAAGACCTGCCTTCATTTTTGTCTCGAGTGCTGAGTGATGTCTACACTAGGAAATATAACTTGCGCTGACTGCAACGAAACCGTATCTCCATCCCTCCCTGACTCCCTTCGCTCTGTCATGAACTCATTTTACTTACTGATTTTTGTGTGCAGTGTCGTGATGTATGGTCAGAGGACTGACACATATCACCTTCGCTCCATTTTTTGACGCTTATGATGCTAGACGCACATTACGAAACAAAATGTTTTCATTTTAATTTGAAATGAGTTCCATCACTGGTGCAGCCATCTGTACATCAGATGTAGAGTTTGGAAGTGTTTAATGCAGCGGTGCTTAACCCTTTATGAACTGTAATCACAAGACAAGGGCCTAAAAGTTACACGGCCCCCAAGATCTTATGTCAGCTGTAATATTTAACGGAATAATATTCATATTTCATGGACATAAGAGCACTGAAATCTGCCTCACATTAAAAGTTCTAGCAAAGGAACTCAGTTTCACATAATACTTTCATGAGTGTAAAGCCAAGTTTGCACCAACAAATGAAAAAATCAAATAATATTCTGCACACAGCATGATGTGGAACTTTCATTTCTGGGCATTCTTGGGTAGGTTAACTAAATAAATTGTAGCACAGTTTTGTCTGGTGGAAAAGCAAACGGCAGTAATTTTTGAATGATGAATTTTTATTAAATTTAGGAATTTTCAGGAGTTAATCCTAATAATTTAGGAGTTATTATTTCAGAATTCTGAAGAAAAAAAAAACATACTAATTCTGACATTTTTGGTAAAATACGGTGACATCTTAAAATTCTGAATAATTTCTGATGTGTTTTCTTACTTATAAAATTCTGAATTCTGAAATTTGTTAACAAAACTTCATTTGTTTAGCTGTGCATTTATTGATTGAGCTTTGTGCTACGTCCGAACTGACCGCACTATATCTTATACCAATTTCTATTTTTGACTGTTTTATTCTGAATTTAAAAAAATTGAAATTGTTTTAAAAGTTTTATTGCTATTATTTTAAATTTTATTTTATGATTATTTTCTTCTCTTTTATGTAAAGCACTTTGAATTACCGTTGTGTATGAAATGTGCTATACAAATGAACTTGCCTTGCCTTGACCTATCTTAAAATTCTGACTTATTCTGTCAGAATTCTGAATTTTGTTTTAGTGTATCCAAAGTCTTAAGACTTAAGACTTCTTATCTTAAAATTCTGAAATAAAAAAGATTTACTATTTCTATAATCCTGATTGTTTTCCTTACAATTCTGTAAGTTTTTGAAAAATTGTTATCTAAAAATTTTTTTATTTAGTATTCCAGAATTCAGTTAAAGATTGTTGCTTTATAATTCTGATTTCTGTTCTCAAATGTCTGAGTTATTATTCTAAATGTCTTATCTTGTAATTTGGACTTATTACCTAATTATATTGATTTTATCTCAGAATTTTGTCCAAAATTATTTACTCATTATTTAAAAATTCTCACAAGTATGTTATTAGTGAGTATATTCTAACTATTTAACTTAATTATCTCAGTGACATACAATTCTAGAACTTAGTATCTCCAAGTATACAGTACACATTTTAAAAGATTAATTTCTTAATTTGGCTAAAAACATAACTTAAAATTCTAATTAGTCTCAAAGTTTGATTATCTAAAAAACATAACTATCCTACACTTCTGAATTATTATGTTCCATTATTGGCTTAAAATATACGGTGTTAATGAAAATATCAGCATTCTGACAAAATTTGGAGATAATAAATAAAAATTATAATGTAAAAATTTAGACACGCTTCTGCTGCCAAAAAAATAAATACATATTTTATTTTCTATCCATCAGTCTGCAGTAGGATTATATTTTCATATATTGAAATATATATTATATACTATAATAAAAATAATGCTTGGTAAAAAAAAAAAAAAGGACTCCTCCCACATCTCAGATGACCTCACATGACCCCAAGGTGGAGAACCCATGGTTTACTGCATTTACCTCATATAGCTACACACTAGTGAAATTCTAACGGAGCCGTAAGAGCTGTCTTTTTCTCCCTCAGCCTCCTTCTTTTTCCCTGCGGAAAAGCAGAAAGCACTTTGTGGCTGACCTTTCCTGGCGTGCGGTGGCTGAAATTGGATGATTGCTTGCTGTGTTAGTGGACAGGTGACAGGTGGCGGTACCTTCGAGCTTGGAGGCTGGAAATCTTTCCAATCCAGTCTTGGCCTCCCACTGCGATCAAAAAGCTTTCTGAAGCTGGAGGGCAATGTAATCATATATTTATACCGTTATTTTGCCGTGCGCACTTGTGCAGTTCTCACCGGGCTCTCGATCTGTGTGAAAGTAGAGAGAACAGGTGGAGATGTTGTGGGAAATGTGGACGTTTTGTCTCTATTTCCGGGACTGTACATAGAGTCGTACAAATATAAAAGATATTTCTGAGCCGCAAACACTTTGTCACAGTCGTGTGCACACATACTTTTCCCAGAAGCCTGTGTGTTTTGCTAGTGTCACATCATTAGAAGCGAAGCGTCTTTACGGATGTTTTGCTAAATAATTGGGTCCTCTGCTCCACCTTCCTGCTGATGGCAGAAGGCCAGTGTTAGCTCAATCTGTCTGACGCCTGGGCCAATATTATTTTCCCCTAAAGTAACACTGCTTGGCAAAGGTACATTAGAAAAGCTCCATGCTGCCAAATAATATCAGAAACAGCTGCTGGTGAAACCCGTGCTCTCTGAGCAAGACAATTAGAAAATGGTGAATTAATGGGAATTCCCTTTGAGGTGCTTTAAGTTTTTTTTTTTTTTTATCAAACAAAAAGTGAATAAAACTTTTGTTGTGTTAATCCGGTTGTTACAACATTTCCATAGCAGTTCTGGCCAAGTTGTATCAGATGATTATAGTATTATGTGCACTTGTTCTAATCTAACACTGTTTCTATACAAAAACAACACAAGGAATCAGCAAGAAAGTACAGGAAGTAAGTCTCAGGCTTTTTAGATTTGTAGAAGAAGCTGGTGATGGGACGGTTGTTTATACAGTACCTACTATAAGCTACTGTAAGTTGTAAAAAGAAGTACAGTTGTTCCACAACATTAAGTATAACTACAGATGGATAAAAACTGCTCTGTGATGGTCTTTAATATCAACTATCAGCCCAAAATTGTGTGTTCTGTTCCTTAAAGTATTATATGTTTCAAAAGAAATCAATGAAATGATAAATGAAGTACTTGCCATCATGTTGTGTTTGTGTTTCTGTGGAAAGACTTTTATGTAGAACTTTACAACTTTCAGAAGTACAAGACACAAACAAGATAAGGATGCATTCAAGACCACCATAGACAATTCTATGACCAGCATTGGCCAGAGATGGATTCAAGACGGGTTTTGAGGGGTGGAGACCAAATTACTTGCAAGAAAAAATGAGACCAAACCAAACTGAGGATAATAAGAACAACATCTTTTGAAGGCCAAGTTCTGACTTCATCTTTTTTTATTTGTGCATTGTGCCAATGGTTGTCTGTTTGCTATAAGAATTAATTACTTCTTGTCAAACTCTATGACTGCATAGAGTCTGAGGCTGTCATATTTATTAAAACAAGTGTTTAGAAAAATGTAAGTGCAAATGTTATTAGAGAAAACTTATGGAGACTAAAGTTCTGGAGTGCAAGACTATATTGAGGCCCACACCCCTAGTACCAACCAGTAGAACCAGTTTTAGAAGTTTTCAACTCTTAGCTGTCCAAAGAATACTTCAAGATTTCTGGACACTAAGATTTTAGTTGCATATAAGCATTTCCTAAGAAACAGAGATTAAAAAAAAAAATCCTATCCAAGGAGACTTAGGGTATGAGGTGGGGTACATCATGGACTGGAGTGCCAATCCATCACAGGGCACACACACATACACACACTCACACACTATGGGCAATTTGCAAATGCCAGTTAATCTTATCTGCAGTTTAATCCACAGGATTGGACTGTGGAAGGAACCCAGAGTACCTGGAGGAAACACATAAAGCACGATGAACATGAACATGAAAACTACATGCACACAAAGCTGAGGTGGGAATCGATTCTGGACCCTGGAGTTGCAAGCTGATCGTGCCGAGCACTAAGCCACAGTGCCACCTTGATTTATTTCTTTTTGCTTGTAAATAATTTAGAGTAAAGACTTTTTATAAGAAAGGTCCATCAGTGTAACATTTCCTAATTCTTTTTGGCAATTGAAATGAAAAGAATTCTCAGTAGAAAATTGAGACTTTTACACCCTACACTTTTCCTCCCCTGGGTCAGCATAATTTGCTCGGAATCTCAGAAAAGCTCCACCCAGGCTTGAGAAGTAAGACGGGCTTTAAGGACCACAGCGATTGGATTAACCACTTTCCTTCTGATGTGCTGAGGTCAAGTGGGATCACTGCAGGTTTTTATTTTAGTTGCATGCTGGTTACATGAGCAAAGTTATATTAATAGTGAACAGAATTGCGTTCTGTGGAGAGAGCTTTTACATCTAAGTAATGATAAAAAAAAAACCTTTATTGTTGTAATGAGACATATTCAAAGCTATGATGTACAGTACGTCTAGCTAATTACAGGGATGTGAATTTTCTTTAGTTTAACAAGAAAATACCCGAGGCTTTTGTTTAATGCTCAGAAATAGGCTATATCTTCCCTATTAAACCTGACACACGCAATAAAAGGGCCAAATTAACTCAGAGACACGTGTATGTGTGTTTGGGGGGGGGGGGGGCATCAAGAACATGGTAAATGTTTAACATGCTTATGAGAGCACACACACACACACACACACAAAAAAATCAAGAATACAGCCACAGCATTGTTAAATTCTCAATCTGAAGGCTTTATTTAATGTCCTATAGACTGAGTTATTTTAGAAAGAAAAAAAAAGACCTCTATGATACCTACAGGGCTCCGACAAGAAATTTCGCCAAGAATGATTTTGGCGTGAAAATTGGCATACTACTAGAGATTTCCTGGAACTCCCAGGTCCTTGTGGGATTCTCTTCAAAGCCTCTCTTCAATCTCACCAATCTCAACAAAAAGCTATGGAATTGTTGGACATGTTAATTCTATCTGTAGATGTTCCACCAGAAACAATTGATTAGTGCTTTCCTGCCACTCGTAGACTCACTCATGAGGCACTCCTGCGCACTCCCCAAAGTCGGAGCGCTGTCCTGGTTCTCTCTAATCTAGTGAACGTGGCATGGTGACAGTGGGATTGAGAAGTGACTGAGGTGCTTGGGGACTAATTAAAGAGAAGTGCTACAAGTTCAGCAAGAGGTTGTTTTCTGCTTTCTGGTGAGATTGAAGAGATTGTTGGTGAGTAATTGATGTAATCCAGGAACGAGTTAACAAAATTGAGGAGAACGCTGGCGAGAACTCCCAGTAGGAGCTGTGGGGCACATGTATCTGACTTTTGTTGGCATCCTTATGGGTACTATACAACCTTGCAACAAAAACAGAAAGCCTTTGCTCTTCTAGCAGCATATTGTTCATAATCTGTCAAAGAATGTGGATTATTGTCCTTATCCTCATGGTATGTCTTCGCTGTCTGCAGGAAACGTCTAAAATGAAGAGGTTCTCAGTTGTGTCTCTGTAAATATACCCTATGTGTCACTAGTGCCATTTTCTTATGCCTCGCTCCTGATGCTCTCTCCCAAGCTCTCCTTGTAACAATTTTAATTAACATTTCAGAATTTATTAAAAATTCTGAATTATTGTTTTGCATATTCTGTTGTATTATATATTAATATTCTGATTTATGTTCTCAAATTTCTTACTTATTATCCTACAATTCTATCTTATCTTATTTGGACTCTCAATATTTAGATTTTATCTCAGAACTCAAACTTGTCTAAAAAAAAACAGATTTATCCAAAATTATTAACTTATTACTTAAAAATTCTCTAATTCTAATGGAATTTCTCTCAATGTTTGACGTGATTATTTCAGTGACATACTATGCTTATTATTACTACTTATTCTAACTTTAGTATCTCCAAATGTTTATCTCTACATGTTTACACAAGATTAATTTCTAAATTTGACTTTTGGCTCAAAACATGATTTTTCAGAAGTTTATATACTACAGGTTGTTATTGTAGTTGCCGGCCTCCCTTTTGAGGACTTCTCGAGATCCTGATCCTTCCCATATGATCGCTTCTCATTCTTGCTTTTTATAAAACCATGAGCTTGGCAGATATTCATGCTTTTCTCCATACACTCGCTGTACACGCGCTGAGAACTCCATGTTAGGGACAAAAGCTCTCTTCAAAACCATATACCCAGAATGTAACAACTTCTCTAGGTCATGAAATAACAATTTTCCCATCATTTCTTTTTCTTGCTGATTTAAAGGTAAATTTTTGGAAATGTGAAATTCTTCAAGAAAGTGAGGACTTTGTGAGAACAGTTTTTTTTTTTTTTTTTAGCAGAAAATGAGATGCTGGTGAAGATATGAAGATGAATACGTGTCATAATGCTGAATCCAGAACATTATACAGTATGTTACTACAACTGGTATATATTTAAAAAAAATGCATGACATGATATTGTTTATTATACTATAAAATAAATATAAAAGATTTTTTTTTCCCAGGCAGATAATCTAATCTGGCACAATCTATCATATGTTATCATAGTAGGCTGGCTTGATTGACATTTGACTGATGCTTTGCTCCAGTTTTCAAACTTGAAGCCAGCTCTCCCAGGTTTTCATTTCTCGTTCTCTTCAATCTGCCAATAAACCTCAAGTGTGTTTGCATATTTTTGGCCAGGTAAACTCAGAGCAGCCCAAGAGCACTCCAGACAAAAATGTCCATTGACAAATATGTCAGGGTCGCTGAAGCTCGCTGAGTGGTGATGGATGTCGTGCTGAGGGCTGGGGTGGGTGTTTGGTATGTGTGTGTGTGTGTGTGTGTGTGTGTGTGTGTGTGTGTAGGTGTGAGTTGGTTGAGTAGGTGTGCTACATGAGGAATGAAGAGCACATGCTGTTCTGTTTCTTAGTTGCTGCCCTTTTTTTTGACCATTTGTGTTTTTTGAAAATGCATAGCACAGCTTGTAAATACTTTACCACACAGCCGTTGATGTAAGCAATTATTTGGCTTTTGTTGCGGAGAATAAACGTATGCTCGGCTAATGGTAATTGTAGCTAGCTGCTTGTGTTCAGATCACTGTTATTGAGCAGTCGCTAGCAACCTTTGAGACCCCGTGTCTTAGCTGGTTAACCTAATCAGCATGTAATAACAGGCTTTTTAGGATGAGAACACGAAATAGGTTTTTAAAAGGATTAAAACAGATCAAGCTCTGAGATTTTAATTAAAAAAGAAAAATTGCCTGAGCGATGATGGCTTTTGGCTGTCACTAGTGAGCACTCCACATAAGACCAGAGGGGGGGGGGGGGGCTTTGATTTTATTCATCAAAATCTGATTATCTGTTGAACAGTTGGTGTTCTTAAACTAACATTGCCTCATCACCTGCGAATAACTATAGAGGTGAGATGACTTGTAGATGTATACAGGGGCGCAGGGACCCTGGAGACTATTCCATGAGACTTAGGGCGCAAGGCAGGGTACACCTTAGAGAGGAGAGCGTGCCAATCCATATCAAGGCGCAAACACACACACACACACACACACGCGAACAAACACAGCGCAGTTATTTTAGGAATGTCAGTTAACCGGATCTGCATGTTTTTGGACTGTGGAAGAAAACCATCGCTTGTTTGTTCCAGAGAAAACCAACCAAGCATGGGGGAATACATAAACTCTACCCACAGTCCTGAGGTGGGAATCGAACCCTCAACCCTGGGGGTGCGAGTCCACAGTGCTAACCACTTGTTACAGTGCCACCATGCGCCCTGCCGCTGATACAAGTACTGAACAGAATCCCAAAGGGAAGGGGACAAAGCTGAGAATCTCAAACAACTTAAGGTCAAGCTGGCGATGTAGCTTAACGTTATAATTTTGTCGCAATTTAGTGGAATATTACGTACAAAGAATTTTGTGACTGATGTACAATATGACCAAGGATAGAAATCTATCAAGGTAAGATAAAAGTCAGGATTGCATCAATCAGCCCAAGCATTAACACATTAACATTGATTATCACTTGGTATATACAGTACCAGTAAACTGGTCACAGGGTCATGTGTACCTTATGGACCCCAGACCAGCATGTCTGATCTGATCCCACAATAAAGCAAATGCAGCACAACTAGCCGAAAAAGTAAACGGACCAGATGCACCAGGACACTCAGTCCTGCTATGCACAGCGCCCGCCAGGCAAAGGACACAAGGCCTGGCGGGCGAGCATCCATAGAATGCACTGGACAAACTAATTCAATCCACAGAGGCCCCTCCCTACAACCCATAGCACACAAAGGATCTGCTGCCAATGTCCTGGTGCCAGACACCACAGCACACCCCCAGAGGTCTTACATCCTTACATCCAACATCTCTGAGCTTCTCAGGTGGGACAAGGGGAACCTATACAATACTGGACATAATGTTTTGTGTTATGTTATGGATGATTGGCGTGTATCAATACTCTATGTCTTTTTTTCTTTGAATAAAGTTGATTGAAGTTTATTCCCATTTTATGACTGTGGGACCTCTGGTCAACATTCACACAAGCATTCACACACTACGGGCTATTTGGAAACACAAATTAGACTAATCTGCATGTCTTTGGACTGTAGGAGGCGACCGGAGTACCCTGAGGAAATCCCCCAAGCACACGGAGAACATGCAAACTCCATGCACAAAGACTCCAGGCATCCTGGAAGTGCAAGGCGACGGTACTAACCACTAAGCCAATGTGCCCAATTACTAATTTAAAGCTGAATATTTATGATGTCAACCCTATTTGATATAGAATTTTGCTGGTTGCATATGTCCGTCTGTGGTATCTAGTCATGATAGTGATACAGTGCCACATGATGGCAAGGAAAACAACTCGAGCAGCTCTAGACCAGCTAAACTAAGCCTTGTGTGACCCAGAAGAAAAGATCCGTTGTTTAATCCAATGCACATGGCATCCAGATGCCAATAGGAATGACCGTGTTATTTGTTACCCGCCTCTGCCTATCAATGGTGCCCACAATGAAATTCAAACGGCCTTACAGTGTTACTGTAAAAAAGCAACATGAGATACAGATCTACATTATTGATGAAGGAGGGATGAGGACATTCACAGAAAAAGAGAGGTGATGAAAGAGACAAGGGCAGGCCAGTTCAGAGCGTAACACATGCTTTAATAGAGATTTATGACTGTTAATTACCTTCTACTGTACCATGCCACAACACTGTTGAATTCTCCACTCTGATTGGTCAGAAGGTATTCATTGCATTTCTTTCATGCAAATCACAGGTTTACATTACGCTGCTTGTTGTACAGTAGCTTTCACAGTTCTGCTGTAATAGCTACCACAGGGCCTTCTGAGAAGAAAAGGAATAATGATGAGTATCGCTGAATCAGCGTGATGTAATGCAAGTTTGTGAGTGCAGTGGGCATCCCTAGGGTACTTCACCTCTGCCAAATCTCTTCCCATCAGCTCTTCTTCTGCACATCACATCACCTGTCTAGTTTCAACATGTAAAGTGACTTTGTGCCTACTGCTCAAGAACGACGACTTGAGGTCTGGGTCTGAGACCCTGGTGGAAAAATCGCCAGAAAAATATTTCCCTGTGGCTTCTTTCTCTGCCTGGTGTCCCAGGATGGAACAGAGACGTCCTCGACTTCCTTTCAGTAATAATGGATTACACCGGGCCTCTGTCAGACCTTGTTCCTGTGATGTTGATCAGTACATTATCACTCCGAGTTGAAGTGGCAGTCACTCTAATGTCAGTGGTTCGGTTGCAGTCTGTTTTTCCTTTGTACAGAATGCTTGCAGCCTGTATCAGATTTATTATTATTTTTGCCTGAGTTCTTGGCATATAATGTAAAAGGGGGAAGCGCTGGAACATCGCTTGAGAAGTACTGTATAATGGAAATCAGGTACGCTGGTATAACTGAAACAATTTTGACAGACATTTTGGCATTCATGCTTTTTAACACCTTTTTAACACAAAAATGTAGTTATTTCTTTTCTTTTCTTTCTTTTTTTCATTGGAACCCTCTTCCAATGAACCTTTTGTTCCTTAAAACTGCCAAAATTAAGACATCTTGTTTTGCTGTCAAATGCTCTCATCGTCCATTAAAAAAATCAGGGAGATCATTAATAGGTTGAACGTGCAAGATAGCGAACTAGTAAATTACAACTACACTGAACTCATATTTTTATTTCAGAAAATATGGACAAATATTTCGTTTTCATGATAAACAGTACTTAAAACACTTCATAATGTTTGACCTTGCAATATCTGTATATTTCAATTTTTTTTTACTAACAAACCAGAATTATGTCTAACTATATTCCTTTAAACGCTCTATTTATTCAAAAGAGAAAAATATGCTATATCTTAAACGCTGCATAATGTGAAGTTCCTGTTATTCTGTAATCCAAGCTTCTCTTATTTCACCTTCTTAACATTAATACGGCAAAATGCGTTATTTATTACATTACGCAGGAACTAGAAAAGTGTTAACTCGTCTGTTCTGATGATTTTCCAGTGTCTGAAAAGTCTTAGATTTATACAAAGTGCCATACGAGACTTTATTTTTTTTAAACCACATGGAAAAATACCATATTAGACTGAGTGCATTAAAATACAGCATGCAGTGACTGGCCTTGCAGATGGCATAGAAAATGAATTAGCAGCTTCTGACCAATCGTAATCAAGAATTCAGCAGCATATTATGCTCAAACTGCGGGTTTTAGACAAAACTTAGGGGAGAAAATAAGAATACAGGATAGTATTTCTAGGAAAACGTTTCTGAGATCGCTAGAATGCAACAAAGTCAAACAGTGAACTTCTGATATATACTGTATATCTGAAGACAGAACAAATGGACCAGTGGCAGCAAAAAATTTTTTCCGCATCCAGTCAGCAGCTCCGCTCGCCATAAGAAGTGCTGGAAAAGACTCGTTGAGAACGGTCCAATCGCATGAGGCCAGATATTTTAAAGCAATATTGATTCGCTAAGAACAAAAGTGGGAGGGTTCGGGACGCACAGTGCTGCGCCCAAGGATGACTTGAAAAGATCCAATCAGAGCTCAGCCTCAGGTCACATGCTTTTCAAAAATTTACTTGCCTACATAGACACTCGTTTGTCCGGCGCCCCGCGTACACGAACACAAATGAACGTAATACAGTTTTTTTTTTTTTTTTTTTTTTTTTACAAAAAAAAAATTATACAGTGGAATATTGTGACTAAAAAACTTTTTAATTAAAAAAAAATTATGTTAAATAA
>JAAGKR010003426.1:0-37837 GCA_011419295.1 Clarias macrocephalus | reverse complement strand
GTTTCTGAGATCGCTAGAATGCAACAAAGTCAAACAGTGAACTTCTGATATATACTGTATATCTGAAGACAGAACAAATGGACCAGTGGCAGCAAAAAATTTTTTCCGCATCCAGTCAGCAGCTCCGCTCGCCATAAGAAGTGCTGGAAAAGACTCGTTGAGAACGGTCCAATCGCATGAGGCCAGATATTTTAAAGCAATATTGATTCGCTAAGAACAAAAGTGGGAGGGTTCGGGACGCACAGTGCTGCGCCCAAGGATGACTTGAAAAGATCCAATCAGAGCTCAGCCTCAGGTCACATGCTTTTCAAAAATTTACTTGCCTACATAGACACTCGTTTGTCCGGCGCCCCGCGTACACGAACACAAATGAACGTAATACAGTTTTTTTTTTTTTTTTTTACAAAAAAAAAATTATACAGTGGAATATTGTGACTAAAAAACTTTTTAATTAAAAAAAAAAATTATGTTAAATAATTACATGTTAAAGTAGCATTCTTCTCTGCCTAACTTTACGGGGGGCGGCGCCCCTGCGCCCCCTATTGACCGGCCACCACTGAAATGGACATAAAAAATGTTGTGTACCATTGGCTATAGAGTAGCTAGTCGGTTACACTGAATTCGCTTTATCTAGCCTGCTTATTTTTGTATTAGGGTATTTATTTTTTGTTTATTTCTTGCATTAAGTGCAACTAAGTTGCAATTTAAGACTTTCTTCAGTGCTGTACCACTTTGGAAGCGCTTCCAGATTGATTTCCCTTGTTTGGTGAAGCCTGGAAGGGAAGAGATGAGTTTGACAAGCTATTTTCATGAATTTAAAATTGTTAGTCCATGGTAATTGGTCTGCAATGTGACCATTGAAGCGGGAATCCACCAGAGCTGTAATGGAAAAGGCGCGGAGAGTTTGCACCAGTGTGAAGCTGCTTTTGAAGGCCACGACATGATTGTGTTCCTTCTTTAGAGACTTTCCTCTCGAACCGACTCCTTCTTGCTATTTCATCTAAAAGCTAATGAATCAGAAACAGTCAATGGATGAAAAGCATGTGGGAGAAAAAAAAAAAGGATGCTTTTGTGTTTTTTTATTTTTTTCATTCTTTGACTCCCTGGAGCTTTCCTATGGTGCTGATACTCAGGCGTCTTGCTGAGATTAAAAGAAAAGAGCGTTATGTCAAACGAAGCTGTCCACCTGTCTGTTTCTCCAGCGCCTTTATCTTTATCGGGCTACCGCCAGGCTTCGCAGTGGCTATTTTGGTGTCTTCGTGCTATCGCAACCTGCTGAACTGTGGGCTTTACTTGTTCAAACACACCACACCTCTGACCGCTCACTCTCTTTTTATTTCACCCTTCTGCTGCAGTTAGTCCAACACTTGCACCCCCCCCCCCCATATTTCTCTTCTTCTTCTTCTTCTTCTTCTGAGACACGCCGTCCTCCTTGTGTCAGCTTGAAGATGTAGGCGGTGAGAGAGAGAGGGAGCAAGATCTGTCTGAGAGCTTCATATTGACTCATATTGACATCTGCCACCGTGTCGGCGCTGTGCTTCTTGTGCCGGAAGAGGGCTGAGAGCATAAGCGTGCGAGCAAACTAACAGGCCAGGGACTGAGGACTCTCGTGCCTCGTGCAGATTGCATGAAATAATACCAGGTGGTCCAGTGCGAAAGAATGAGATGACAAAGAGGCCAAGCTGTGCGGATGCATGCTGTGAATGAATAAACCCAAGAGATTGGACTTTACCCGTAAGCCTCGAGCGATGTGTTCAAACATTAATCTGAATGGTCAGAAGATGCTGATTAATTCTCTTTAAAGCCTGCAAGTCAAATCACAGATTTCCATTGATGCACTCATTCTAATACGTAATGACATAACACGGGTGTGCATTGTGCATGCTCCATATAAACGAAATGAAGAAAGCTAAATGTTGATATAGTGGGGGGTTAGCACTGTCCCCTTGCACCACAAGGGACTGGGTTCATGTACGTATATATGGAGTTTTCCCTGTGCTTGGCGGGTTTCCTCTCATCTTCCAAAGACATGCAGATTTTACCCAAAGTGCCCATAGTGTGTGAATTAGTGTGTGTATGTGTGTGCCCTGCGATGGATTGGCACTTCATCCATGGTGTACCCCGTCTCGTGTGCTCCTGGGCTCCAAAATGACCCTGTATTCAAAATAAAGCAGCAATCAGTGAGTGAGTGAGTTAATATGGTGAATTATTTTCTGTTGCATTATTTGCAAGGAGTCTCCAGTGTCAGCATAAAAAAGACAGCAAGGGGAATTATTAAGTCTTATTAAGACGAGGTGATTCAATCTTATAGATTTGTCTTTTAATAAATAAAGAGAGACGGGTGTGGGGATGATAGTTTAAAGTTGGTATAACGTATGTAATTAGAAGAACAATATGATGTCATTCAGGACAAAATCAATTAAAATGAGTTGTACAGTATAAGGGGAATCAGTGCATCAGGATTTGCTGTAATAGGAAAGTCAACTTTTGAGCTCCATGTTGTTGATTAATTTCTCATAACAGCATGCCCTCAAGTGTTAAGAGCTGATTGGAATCATTACTGAACTCACTGTCAGGCTGTTATTACCTACTTTCCGGTTTTCCTCAAGCATCTACTAGACCAAACTTTCCTCTCTGTCAATTGTCAAATTTCTCAAAGTGGCACAAAAACAGAACAAACAAAGAGTGCGAGTTTGATTGTGAAAGCACCTGTGTGCCATTTGGTGTGTTCCCCCTACCACCACAGCCGCCCCTGAAACAGAAAAGAGCACTCCACAGCACATCCAAAACAATAATCAAACAATCACCACGATGACATGATTACAGTGAAGGGAAGTTTCTCGGTCTCCTCTGCAGCTGTCAATATGCTGACGAAAAGACAAACACATCTTCTGACACTGACATTGTCCTTTTGTTGATTTTTTTTTTTTAAGGATCAGTTTGTGGAGACACGTCTCAATTAGCATAACTCTAAACTAGCGCCAAAGCTCTTTGTGATACAGATCATTCTATTCTAATGAGTTGTCCGATTTACCTGCTCGGAAAATTTCATGTCCTCTCAAACATCCTCATGTCCTCTGGAGATTTTCCCATGTAAGTCTTGTTCAGACACGCTGCTCAGGGATGCTGGGCTTCCTCGGATGTTTCCGATGCCGGGGCGGCGCTCGTGAATTCACCCGGCGCTGCCGATCATCCGCTAATCATCATTAAAACTTTGACTGGGGGATAATTAGCTGGAAGCACTCTCCTGATTTCAATTGCTTTCCTTGACTATTTCCTACTCAGGCTGACAGGTGATGGTTTCATCCTATCGGAATATTGATAGGCCGATAGAACGCGATTATTTCAACTATTACGGGGATATTTTCTGTATGTTACATAACATCAACTTAAATGTGATCTTTTGACCTTTTGACTTTTTGTGATCATCATTTGAGGTTCAGTTATGGGATGTTTACCTAAAAATGGGAAAGTTAAGACTGTACACTGCATGATGGAAAACACGTGTTAACCAGTGATTTTATTAAATGGAAATTGTTACAGATTATAATTTTCCTAATTAAATTAAACAAAAATCCATTCAAACATCCATATCGTGGTAGGACCTCCGGTCAACATTCACATGCGCTTTCATACACTACGGGTACTTTGGGAAAGCCAATTACCCTAACCTGCATGTCTGGGCTGTGGGAGGAAACCAGCTTTATCCTGTATACAGGCTCATGGGGGGCCTGGAGCCTATCCCAGGAGATGTAGGGCATAAGGCGGGGTACCCCCCGTGACCCTGTTTAACAGGATAAAGTGGTATAGACGATGAGTGAGTGTCACAGCAAGCTACAGTCAATTTAAATAAAAAGTACTTTAAATCAGACTTCTTACTTTATATACATTATTCAAAAGGTTTTAAAAGAACATTTTATAAAAAAAAATACATGTCTGTGCCGCTGGAAGACTAGCAGGGAAAACCAAGGGAATGGTTTGAAAAAAAAAAAACCATTAATTGTGACCACAAAAAGATACATTAGGTAAATTATGTTTGATTACCGTACATTTCTTTTCCATCCATCCATCCATCCATCCATCCATCCATCCGTCTAGGAGCCTCTGTAGCCCAACTATAGTCCGTGGAGGCCAATGGTTATCCTCTTTTTTTGGTACGAATGTGGTAGGACCTCTGGTCAAAATTTCTTTTGGTAAATAGAAAATGCTAATCATAAATGCCGTTTTGCCTTCAGTGATGGAAAAATTACTAAAATAATTGACTTAAGCTTTAGGTCAATTTGCTTTGTATAAAAGTTGCATTCAGGAATATGTTGCCTTCACTGTGTCCAGGATTTCTCCATTCAGGATTACTGAACAATATATATTTTTAAATAAACAGTTGAAAGTAGTAACCACTCATGACCAACAATTTGCCACCTTCAATTTTAAGCAATGAAAAGAAAAACCATTGGCTCAGTTGTGATCACGTGACGCTCAGCGTCAAAACAAGAAGCGCATGCTTGATACATGATACTCGGTCTCGTAAACCAAGACTTGCTCGTTTTTCAAGTCAATATTTATTAAAAATCTTTGTTCGTCTTGCAAAACTTACAAACTGCATTACTCGCAATTCGGGGTTCCACTGTATTTGAATATCTATTGTCCCATCACAATCTCGAATGTGCATGTGATAAGAACATGATGACCCTCAGACCCTTGTCGATCCAAATCCCCACATCCATTATACAGATGTGTCTGTTTTGGCACCCAGACCCAATGTTGATGGAATTGTGTGGTGACCAAATTGTGAGGTGAAACACTGTCCATCTTTAAATATAAACCCTGTAACCTCTCCACCAGGGACACAATAATTTAAACCTTCATAGTCTTCACCTGATAGTCACAGCGCCACACACAGATTTAAACGTGATTTCAATTTTAGGGGTATTACAATCAAAAACACTTACTCTCTGACTCAACAACTATAATAAAATGCCATGATTTTGCTCTAAACCTGTTAAAAAATCTAAACAAAATTAGCATTTTTTAAAATAAATAAATAAATAAATTCTACTAATATATCAATTGCTAATTGGCAACAATTAAGTTAAGCATTTAAAGAAACTCTGAAAGACCCTGTTCTTCCTTATAAGACATTTTAAGAAAATAAGAAAACAAAAAAGAATAAAATTGTTACAGCAAGCTACAGTAAAACTAAACAACATGAAACAAGTTTTGTCATATGAATTATTTAGAATGTTTATGAAAGAATGCTTTATTAGTCAAAACTGTGAGTCAGCACCACTGGAAGGTGAGCAGAGTAAATCAATTAACTGTTCTGCCTGGTTGCCAGATATTTAAATAAAGAGAGAAAATCATTGTGATTACGAAAAGCTAATAATTAAAATGAATTATTTAAACCAAGGTAACATCAAACACACAGATTGTCCATTCCAATTACCTTAATGGGATTCGTTATAAAGAACATTTTTACAACTTATTCTGAAGCTTAGGCCCTGCCAAGGTTTTTGTCTGATTCATTTACAGTAAAACTATGTTTGTTGTGTAAATGATTCCCTTATAGGTTCCACCGATTTTAACCTCCACCACACCTCTGTAATGGCAGGTAATCTTTACTTGTGAACTGGAGATAAACTTCAGCCTCACCAAATGTGATATTCACATCCATGGTCTTACCTGGAGGAATTTTAATAGGAAATGAGTAAAGCTCCATTTTTTTCTTTTCTGGGCTCAAAGAACGCTCAACTCTGAGTTTTTCATTCATACCTTGTAGTACGCTGGGGGAGCGTTTAGTAATTTTTTTGGCAATTTAAATTCTGTATTCTTGAATTTGTGTAATGTTATTGTATATGTTGTATATGTAGGTCATATATTGGACTTCCCTGATATCCACTTTTGGTTTAATGTCATGAATTCCTTTCATCCTCAACATCTGTGAGCTCAATAGACTTGATAGCGCTAATGAACAAACAATACGGTGAACCTTACCTCTTTTATCTAAACATCCTTTAATTCCCATGCAGAGCCCAGACTAAACAACAACTGTAACTTCTGGTTTTTAATTTTTATTTGCCATGCATGCATAGAATTCCCAGGAGTGATTTATCTTAAATTCGATCTCACCTAGATGTGCTCCATCTCCATTTGGCCAAAGTGAAAAACTCTCCATCTCAAATATAAACTCTGTTTTGATCTGTTTGCTTTCAGCTTCACCAAAATGCTTGGACTGGTCATCAGTAAAACAAACTCGATAGCTTTTACCTTCTGTCTACCAACCCACACTGAGATCCTATTCAGCATCTTTCCATTTTCAGCTCCATTGAATTCGAAAGCAGTTACTCCATTCCCACCAATTTCTTTAGCATTTGCCAGGTATGACACGGAAGACATGATCTTGCTCTGAACCTTAAAAAAGCCAATACATATTCAAAGCAAATACATTTATAAGTTAAAAAGGAAAATATTATTTTTGGTAAAAAGTCAAGTCAGGTTTTAGATGAGTTTTGGTTTAGATAATAAAGTAAACAAGGTTTACTGACAAAAATCTGAACACTGAGATGATTAGACCAGAATTCATTCATACATCCATCAGCATTTTTTTTTTCAAAATTCAGTAATAATCTTTTCCTAATCTATGTGGATTTATTTATAGTCATGGATAAACTAAACATTAGTCAGCATAAGAGAAGTACATTAACATTGAAAAGGTACTGTGTTCAGTCTGGATTAATTTATTGTCAAGATTTGTAAACTAGCCAAACCATACTGTTATAGAAAAGATTTCAACATTTATCAGTTTTGTGGTATAAATAATATTAGTTATGGGAACATTAAAATAAAATGCTACCATATTAAAAAAACAGATGAATGTCTTTTACCACAATCTACATATATGTTTATTACCCATCATCTAGAATAGCAGACTCAGACACCTACAGTACAAGCGAGTAGAAAGAAGCAAGAAATTTTTCCTTTAAAAAATGGAAGCAAATTTATGGATAAGGTTGGAGAGGCACGCTCTCTGTGAAATGAGTGGTCTTGGTCTTAATGTTGCATTTTCAATAAATGTGTGTGTGTGTGTGTGTGTGTTTCTATACAATCCTTGTTTAATTTTCCATGAATATCCTTCAATACAGTACTTTGTGAACAGCCAGCCCTTTCAGCTATGACCTTCTGGGGATTATACCCTCCTTGTCACAGTTGATCATCTTCTAGACAACTGTCAAGTCAGCAGTCTTTCCCATGATCATAGTTGCGTTTACTGAACTAGACAGAGAGATAGAGTGCATTTATACAATATGAATAAAAAGGCGGTAAATTTTTCACTTAATGTGCAGTGAATCTAGAATGAGTTTCATTTTAAAAATTAAATTACGAGAAAAAAAACTATTTTAAAACAGAGATACCATGTTTTCATTGTTGAAACACTTACTCTCTTGTACATGCTAGCGGGAGGCCTAAAGACTACCCCAGTGGACTACTGGGTACTATGCAGCGGACACCCTGAATGCGGTGCCAGTTCATTGCATTCACTCACTCACTCACTCAGTCACTCACTCACTCACTCACTCACTCACTCACTCACTCACTCACTCACTCACACACTATGGGCAATTAAGAAATACCAATTAGCCTAATTTTGTCTCTTTGGGCTATGGAAAAAAGTAGTGCCTTCGAGTACTCAAAGGAAACCAACCTAACACAGGAGAGCATGCAAACTTCACACATACAGACCCAAGGAGGGAAATGTACCCTGGACCCCGGAGGTGTGAGGCAACAGTGCTAACCACTACACTACTGTCCTGCCATGGACTTTAATCCATGCACTTTTTGGGTGTTTTTCTTCTCTCACCTAACATTTTGGTACTTTTATATCCAGCATGGCTTTCCTCATTAACATTACCCTGTATTGCATTAACTTTGCTCTCCTTAAACTCTTTATACTGTACAAGACTCACTTCTCTCTGTGCCAGATTGTCTCCTTTGCATTGTGTTTAAGCCCTGAAGCCCTGTTTGTTCCAGTATCTAACTGTTATTTGACTCTGTTCTCAGTCTGCTCTTGGCTGGCCTTCTCTGTCTGTCTGTGTGCCTGTGTCTTTTGGATTAATTACCTGTCAAGTGAGGTTTGACTCTGTCTCTACACTGCTACTTCTGCCTAATAAATACCAATATTACCTGGATCCTACTGTAACAACTTGTCGTGTTCCACTGTGACTGCCCCCCAATTCAGGTGTCTTCTACCTCCAGCCCTTATAGTGGGCTTTAACAGTTCAGGGCAACCTTTTTCATTGCCCAGGTCCATACACCCAACTGTATGTACAGTACAGTATATGTATGTATTGTGAATGTCGGGCTGAAGGCCATCACCTTATATGCTAGTAATAGCTCCTCGCACAACCATACAGTATAATGCCGTTCAGGACCAAGGCCAGCGGCATGGCTCTTCAGAAAGGGCCAGGGTGAAGTAATCCTGCACAGCCAGCTTTGCATTATCACTCACCATCCTAGAGTCAGAGCCCGGCTATAAAAAGAGATCAGACTGGCAGATTGGTGAGTGTGATGTGACTAAGACTGCTCTCTTGTCCACCTTTTCTCGCCCCAACTTGACTAGCTTCTCCGTGACCTCACCTTCCGCCTCTGTAAGCCTGGCCCATCGGCCCAACCTCGACCGCCCCACTGTTACTGTCTTCACTGGGAAGATGACTACGCTATCCCCATGATCGGATAAATTTCACGCTGCCACACTGCTGAACAATTCCCAAATTAAAGACAGCTATATTGACTGTGTGTGCTAAAAAAAACTTGCACCTTTTTGAGCACCATAATAGTCTCTGTATCTGTGTCACTGCCTGCAAAAGTGCTTTACACCACATACAACCCCAATTCCAAAAGAGTTGAGACAGTATGAAAATATCAGTAAAGTCTGCACACCTTAAATCAGTACAACAACACAGTATTTGGTGATTAACCATGCAAATGTAAATGTGTTAAAAATATACACTCATTTAAAATTGTTACTAATGAGTCTTAAAACAAAATTGTAACCAACAGACAATGCTGAGTTGTAATCATTTTTTGGACAAGAGGAAAGAGTGTTTATTCTCGTTTCTTTTCCAAATGATTGGGAACACATCCAAAATGATGACAAGGATGCTACACACTATCTAGCCATTTTAGTTAAAATACAAGGATGCAGCTTCTAAAGAAAAATGGCCAAAATGGAATTAATAATTTTTTTTTCCTGAATTGCAAACTTTTGTTTTGCACAGTGGTACACTAGGTAGGGCATTCAAGTCCTAACTTTTTATTGGAGCAGATGCCATGTCATAATAAACATCTTCACAACACGTAACACTATTTATTATTTTGGCTACAAATTTCCCTGTTTTTATGATCTTCCTCGCTGTCCTTCTTCACCGCAATAAAGAAGTGCCTGTCATCCAGCTGTGAAGCGATGTTCGATCTTCAATCGGCTTGTTGGTTTGATGTTATTTTTCGTCAAAGCTTAAAAACTGGACCGTGGAGCAATGGAAGAAGGCGGCCTGGTCAGATGAATCAAGGTTTTCTTTTACATCAAATAAATGACTGTGTGTGTCACTTACCTATGGAAGAGATGGCACCAGAATGCACTATGGGATAAAGGCAAGTCAGTGGGGAGGCAGTGTGATGCTCTGCTGGGAAACCTTGTGTCTTGGCATTGATGTGAATGTTATTTTGACATGTACCACCTACGTAAAGACTGTTGCACACCAAGTTGTCCCAAGTTATGGTGACGACATTCCCTCAAGGCATGGCCTCTTTCAGCAGGATAATGTAGCATGACACACTTTAAAACACTGTTCAGGAATGATCTGAGGAACATGACATTGAGATCAAGGTGTTGACTTGGCCTCCAAATTTCCCAGATCTCAGTCCAAGCAAGTGTTGGGGGAATGTGCTAAGCTTAAAGGTACAGTAACTGTTGTATAAAGATATTTATGTCATGCACCATAGTTATATTCTCTAATCTCTAATTCTCAAAAAGTACATTTGTTTTTAAGTTTTTGAGTTGACGGTTGTGATGTTTCTGCTAGGAAAATGGATTCAACATTATGAAGTAATAATTAAAATATTTTAATTGTGCGCGAATTGCTGTGCTATAATGCACTGCAGATGCTGCACATCTGTGTTCAGTGCAGTATGCTCTACTTTCTTTGCAAAATTTAAGTCACTTTTTTAATAGGCAAATCTGCAGTATGATTTCACAGTACTTGATTTTAACCTACAATCTGCAAACAATTCCTGGAAATGATGTTCTGTGCCATTTTCTACAAAAGCTGACCCATGACGTGATGTCTGTTTTAATCTTCTATAGATTGGTATCAAATTGTGGGAATTATGTAACACGCTGTACGGTTTCTTATGAATTCATTGCGGTACAAATGTGAATGTAATTCGGAGATGTGCTTTTGATTCAAACTGTTACCTTTTGAAATCTTAGTTCTAACTGGTCATGTGGTGTCAATTCATCTTCTATAACAGCAACTCTGAGAGTATTGAGCAGTCCAGCTGCTTCAATATTAATGAGCTTATTCTAATATGTTATTTTTTCTATAGTAAAATTATCAAAGCTGTGAAGCAATAAGTAAAAAGTCACAAAATCTTTATTAAAAGCAGAAGGATTCAGCCAAAAATGTGCTTAAATAGTAAAAATAACAAAATGGCTACTTGTAAATGTACACAAATACTGTACTGTATGAGTGTTTGTTATTTCCAGCATATTGAAACATTTTACTGGTAAGACTGGTACCAAGCATGTGTTAATAGTTTTAAAGGACATTTTAAAATGCACTGTGTGATTTGCGACACAGTGATTATTTGCTGTGTTGTTTGTGTTGTGGACACAATGTGGCATGTTTCTTTACTGCCTCAAAGGGCTGCATGCAAAAGTGATGCTGCTTTACTGTAGCACCATATGAAGTGCCTAAGGACAGACAAGATAAAGTCATGCCTTCAGGCAAAAACTAATTGAAACAATAGACTGATAACATACAGTAATACTGATTATGTTGAGACTGATTTTATTGATGGAAATCTTCACAGATTATAATCTTCTCAATAAGTGAACAAGATAAAAACAAAAACAATTGTTACAGCCAAAGTAAGGATAAAAAATCTAATCAAATATGAGATTATTCATTTAATAAATCATTTAAAGAATAATTAATAAATCAAAGTCTGGGTCTGAAACGACTTGAAGGTGGTCAACATAAATCAACGCATTGTTTTTTTTAAGAATCATTAGGATTATTAAAAGCTAACAAGTCAAACAAATAATCGACATCAAGCTAACATCTCATACAAACATTATTGATTTAACAAATCTAACAGATGAGATGCTTTATATTGAACTTTTTAAAATGTTTACAATTTACGTTGCAGATTCTGATGCCCCGACCACATCTATGTCTGATTCATTCACAATTATGTTCGCACCAGTGTAAGTGACACCCTTGTAGGTTCCACTGGTGTTAAACTTTAGCACACCACCATTAAAGCAGGTAATCTTGACGTTCCCTTTGAAGGGGAGATTAACTTTAGCCTCGGCAAGTCTGATCGTCGCATCCACAGTTTTACGTGGAGGGACTTTAACAGGAAACGAGTAAAGCTCCATTTTCTCTTCACTGGTCTCTGAAGCATATCTACTCTCAACCCCAAGTTTAAATTGAAAATTTGTTTTGCCCCCTGCAATCAGTGGAACTGCTGCCTTCACTTCCAGACTGCATGCAAATTCCAGTTTGCCCGTAATCGACCAAGAGGATTTCTGGATGATTTTTTTGGAGCTTTCGATTTTACTTTCTTGAATTAAATTGCTGTTATTCTGGTAGGTCATCTTTTTGACTTCATTGACATTTACTTTGGGTATCACCTTATGAAGTGTAGGATACACAACATCTGTAAGCTCAGTAGACTTGATTGTGTTAATGAACATGAAGGCCAAGGAAACCAAGCTCCAATCTGAACTTCCTTTAATTTCCGATGCAGATTCCGGAACCAACTTCAACTGAAACTTCTCCTTTTAACTTTTTGCATTTAATGCTTGCAAAGAACTCCCGGGATTGAGTTGTCTTGAATTTGATGGCAGCCAGACCTGGTCCATTTTCATCTTTCCAAAGTGAAAGGGAAGTAAAACGCTCATCATCTTCAAATACGAACTCTGTGTTCACCCCCTTCGATTGACCAAATTGACAGGACTGATCATCACTGAGCCAAACTTTGATGGCCCACAAATGCGATCCCTCGATCCACACGGAGATCTTTTTCAAGACGGTTACATTTTCAGTGCCATTGAAATCAAAAGGATTTTCTCCCTTTTCACCAACTAAAACAGGTTTGACATGTTCTCAACCTAAAAGTGCAAATAAATATATATTTAGGTTTCCACAAGTTTAATTGGAAATAAATATTTTTTATGAGGAACTTTAGTTATGATATTAAAATGCCAGAAGCATGAATTACTGGAAGTTATACATTTGCTCATAAAACATCAACAACTTTTTGATGATTTTATACTTGCTAATGGCCAATGCATAGTCTTTAACAAAACCAGTCATTCACTACTAATATAAGAATATAGGACCCCTTATATATAGGACATTAACTAACACAAACAAAGGATCTGCGACACATAATAAACATTTGTACTCCATCAGTTTTTACGATTTTAAAAGTTAATTTTTTTAAACCAGCCACCCCATACTGTCAGCAAACTGATCTCACTCAGTTTGCTGACACAGTTCAACCATAAGTTTTATTTTTATTAGACATTTTATTTATGTTGTGAGTAAGTCTGTGCTGTTACTGTATGTTTGATTTAATCAAGAATTTCCTTTTAAATGACCTTGGCGATCCTTATAACTGTGTAACTCCAGAACATACCCACTATATCACTTTGCATACGAGGTTGTATACTAACTACATTTGGTACATGAGTTATGACAATATTTCTTCATTAAGATCAGTGGTATTACAATTAACTGATGCGTATGGAAACATTTCTGTGCAATACCATAACATGCAGACGTAATGCAATACTGAAAAGAAAGTAAACTGTACAACAAAACTCCACAACTACATGCCAGATTTATGCTTTTCTATTCAAACTGTGAAAGATGATGGATTAATATGTGCAGTAGACTGATCTGCCAGCTAATGCTAGAAAGTACAGTCTTATGCAAAAGTTTAGGCGCCCCTTGATAGATAACAGATTTTGGTGATTTTTTAATTACAAAGATGTTAATACAGTCTCTCCTGGAAATGAAAAGAAAAATGGCACAATATTTTCAGCAAACATTGGTGCATAGTTACTTTTTATGTCATGAATTGAACGAAGATAAAAAAAAAAAAATTATTTTTGCACTGTGCAAAAGTTTGGGCACCCTACATAATTAGTACTTAGTAACACCTCTTCTGGCAGATATCACAGCTTGTAAACGCTTTTTATAGCCAGCTAAAAGTCTTTCAATTCTTGTACTTTTGTACTTTTGATTTTCTCGTATTCTTCCATGCAAAACGCTTCTGTAATATTCTTTGGTCGTCTTTCATGCACAGCTCTTTTAAGATCTACCCACAAATTTTCAATGATGTTTAAATCAGGGGACTGTGATGGCCGTTCCAAAACCTTCAGCTTGTGTCTCTTGAGGTATTCCATAGTGGATTTTGAGGTATTTTTAGGATCATTGTCCTGTTGTAGAAGCCGTCCTCTTTTCAGCTTTTTTAGAGATGATGTGATATTCGCTGGTACAGTATTTAGTGGAATCCATTCTTCCCTCCACCCGTGCAATGTTTCCTGTGCCACTGGCTGCAACACAACCCCAAAGCATGATAGATTCGCCCCCTTGTTTAAAAGTTGGCAAGGTGTTCTTTTAATGAAATACTGCTCTTTTTTTTTTCTCCAAACATGCCTGTGCTGATTGTGTCCAAAGACTTCTATTTTAACTTCATCAGTTCACAGGACTTGTTTCCAAAACGCATCAGGCTTCTATAATATAGATGTTCTGTTGTTTACTTCTGACATTGGAGTTTTTGATGGGGACGCAGGTGAGGTTTTCTTCTGCTGACTCTTCCATGAAGGTCTTGTGGAACGGTGCACCACCACTCCTGAGTCTGCTAAATCTCCCTGAAGGTTTTTTGCAGTCAAATGGAGGTTTTGATTTGTTTTTCTGACCAGCATACGAGCAGTTCTCTCCCAGAGTTTTCTTGATCTTCCAGATCTCATCTTGACCTCCACAGTTCCCCTGAACTGCCATCTCTTAATTACATTTCTCACTGTGGAAACTGCAAGCTGACGACGCTTTGCTATCTTCTTGTAGCCTCCTCCTGCATTGTGGGCATCAATAACTTTCATTTTCAGAGTCTTACATTGCTGCTTAGAGGAACCCATGGTTGTTGAGTGTCCGCAAAAGGTGTGCACAAGATTTGAAGAGTCAAAGTATTTGTAAAGCTTTAAAATTGGCATTTACTAATGATAGCTGTTGCCATGCATCAGATCTAACGAGCTGATTAAGGTCTAAAACCTTGTAAAAAGAATCAGAGACTCTGGAACTCTTAGGGTGCCCAAACTTTTGCACAGTGCCATAATAATGTTTTTATTTTTAGTTCAATTTATGGCATAAGAAGTAACTATGCATTAATCTTTGCTGAACATATTGTGCATTTTTTCCATTTCCAAGAGAAACTGTTAACATATTTGCAATAACAAAAATCACCAAAATCTGTTATTTATCAAGGGGTGCATTAGACTATACATGGTAAAAAAAAAAAGAAAAAACTAAACAACCAAACGAATGCATACTGGATTCATCAATGCTTCTGCAAACTCAGTTCCTCTTGGAAGGAAAACAGCATCTACAGTACTTATACAGTATGTAGTGGTTTCTGGGTGCAACTCAGGATAACCTCCTCCATGTTTGTCCAAAGGTCAAGAACCACCCTGTGGTCTCTCAAAATAAAGCAATTTGATATGTTGAAACTTGCTTTGTTGCATCTTCTAAAATTTGCATAACACAATTTGATTGGTTGCCACCTCGCAAGCCACATGTAACGCCAGCCACATGTGCCTGACTACAAGTGACAACACCCCAATGTAAATTAACAGGGCAGAACTTGTGAATTCAGCCTTTAATGTAAGTTTTCCTAAGATTAAAGGTGCAGTAATCAATCCTAGAGAAACATTGTTATCATTCGAACTAAACAGCTAAACAAATACAATCCCCTCACACCCCCCACTTCAGTGTTCTCCCAGAAACTCCACCCCCAAACTCATGGATGCGCATCGCCAAAGCCACCAAAAGTTGTTCTTAGAGACATGGCAGAATCAGAGTCATCCACTGCATACAGGAATTTAGGGAGCATTGACGAGAGACTCGCAACAACACACTGGTGAATCCCCATGATAAATAAAAAAATTTGCATTTAACAGTCACAACCTCCTCCAGTGATGAGAGTAACTAGAAGCCAGCAAGTTGTCCTTGCACCATTTAGTTTTTTACATACAAACCACCACCGCAATCTTCACTGCACAGAGCTGCAGTTCTGTCAGCACAAATCAAATCAAAGCTAGTCCATTTTTGTTTAGCCCATAGCAGTCTCTAGTCTCACGCTAAGTCAGATGTAGTCTATTTATCCAGTTTATTTTCCAGAGAGCAGGATGGATAGGAGGACTTAGCTTTTAACATACAGTAGCATGGATAGTGCCCACTAGCCGCACACCCCTTGTGACATTCCCTGGTCCCTGATTAACCAGTATCGGGTGACGCTAAGGTCTGGAGGGCCTTTAACGTAGAAGCATTTCCAATTATGTGTCAATCCAAATAACCCCACTGTGCTAACAAACGTGTGTTTGTGGTCTTCATGGCTGTAAAGCCCTTCACAAACATTGTGCAACCAAATACTGTACAAATATTCTAAGACTTCTAACTCGGGGACTAACACCCCAACGTAAAGAGGTAAAGAGGGTGAGTGAGAGTGCTTTCTGGTTGTACACCTTGATGTAAAATTCTGGTTATTTAACCGTTAATAGCTCTGGATCGGCCAAACGTTACACAAGTCTTAGTTCATCATATATTAATGTGGCTCTTTGCCCTTGTCCTGTCTAATCTATTATTTCTATTTTTTTTGCTCTTCTGATAAATTTCCTTTTTGCCTGTTTCTTGGAGTGAAGCTCAACATATAACATCCACCCAATCCCTCTTCGGTGCATGACCACATGGCTCCCTCCCCCTAGCGCTGATTGGCTGGTGCAGCGTTCGGGTAGAAGAACTATTTTTATTTGTCTTTCACAGAGCCAGGGTTGCATGCAGACAGCATGCAATCTCCAACTGCAATCTCCAATTGCATGCTGTCTGCATGCGGGTGTTTTTCCAGCACGCACATAGAAGGGAGCTATCGGATGGAGAGGAAATATTCCCTATTTTTTATTATAATTATAATCATTTACTGAACCTTTCTACTGCATTGGTAAACAGTCAATTCCACATGCAATAAACAGCAACAGAAAAAATCATCTGGTTGGAGCAATGATCAGACACTCTAAGAGAATACATTACGCTACTGTAAAAGGGCTGTGTTGTAAGATAAGCAAGTCATACCAAATACATATTTAATACTGAAATACTTAGTATGCCCATATTCAGATCTTAGAAGTTACTAATCAACTATGTGTAATGTGTCCTACAATGCTTCATTTCTCTTAGCCTACATTACCCAGGCTAATGAACATTATTTATTACATATTAATGAAACATAAATTTTCAATTGACATGTTTTCAATAATATTATAGAAAATTTTGTTTAAAAAAAAAAAACAGAATTGAGCACTCAGCTCAGCTTTTACTTAATGAAACTCTATGATGAAGCATTGCCACATACAGTCCCAGTACAATTAACAGTATTTTAGTATTCTTTACATAGACATAGAATAACTTATACCATGTACAATATATTGCAGGAATACTTACAAGGAAGTAGTCAGAGGCAGATAGCAAGAAGCGCCTTCTAAAGGTTTTCTTTTGAAGAATGTAAGCTTTAGGACTAATACTGCCCTCCCTAATATTTATACTAGTTAAATTGGGTGGGGTTAAACCTTACTTCCAGAGAAATTGTGTGTGCTGTTCAAATTAAGGCTGGACTTTATATCACTCTTCTAAAGATAGCTGGGTATGTGAACCATGGTAACCCTTTTAGTGGAAGGCATTCTACTGTACATATGATTATTACCGAAGTTGATTTTCCTAAACTGATGATGAGGCATGTAAGAACCCATTAGGAATACTAAGTTTGAATGATTTTATCATATACAGTGGATAGGGAAAGTATTCAGACCCCCTTAATTTTGCAGATTTAATAAAAAAAAACTGAAATATCACATGGTCCCAAGTATTCAAACCCTTTGCTGTGACAATCATATATTTAACTCAGGTGTTGTCCATTTTTTCCGATCATCCTTGAGATGGTTCTACACCTTCATTTGAGTCCAGATGTGTTTGTTTATACTGATTGGGCTTGATTATGAAAGCCACACTCGTGTCTACATACCACCTTACAGCTCACAGTGCATGTCAGAGCAAATGAGAATACTGGAGGTCAAAGCAACTGCTTGAAGAGGCAGAATTGTTGCAAGGCACAGATCTGGCCAAGGTTACAAAAAAAATTCTGCTGCACTTAAGGTTCCTAAGAGCACAGTGTCCTCCATAATCATTAAATGGAAGACGTTTGGGACGACCAGAACCCTTCCTAGAGCTGGCCGTCCAGGCCAAACTGAGCTACTGGGGGAGAAGAGCCTTGATGCGAGAGGTAAAGAAGAATCTGAAGACTGTGTCTGAGCGCCAGAGATGCAGTCGGGAGATGTGAGAAAGTTGAAGAAAGTCAACCATCATGGCAGCCCTCCACCAGTCGGGGCTTTATGGCAGCATGGCTCGACGAAAACCTCTCCTCAGTGCAAGACACATGAAAGCTTGCATGGAGGACTCAAAGGTGGCGAGAAATAAGATTCTCTGGTCGGATGAGACGAAAATAGGACTTTTTGGCCTTAATTCTAAGCAGTATGTGTGGAGAAGACCAGGCACTGCTCATCACCTGTCCAATACAGTCCTAACAGTGAAGCATGGTGGTGACAGCATCATGCTGTGGAGGTGTTTTTCAGCTGCAGGAACAGGATGACTGGTTGCAATCGAGGGAAAGAGACTGGGCCAAAGGTTCACCTTCCAACAAGACAATGACCCTAAGCACACAGTTAAAATAACGAAGGAGTGACTTCACAACAACTCTGTGACTGTTATCGAATGACCCAATTGAGCATCTCTGGAGAAACCTGAAAATGGCTGTCCACCAATGTTTACCATCCAACCTGACAGAACTGGAGAGGATCTGCCAGGAGGAATGGCAGAGGATTCCCAAATCCAGGTGTGAAAAACTTGTTGCATCTTTCCCAAAAAGACTTATGGCTGTATTTGATCAAAAGGGTGCTTTTACTAAATACTGAGCAAAGGGTCTGAATACTTAGGGCCATGTGATATTTCAGTTTTTCTTTTTTAGTAAGTCTGCAAAAATGTCAACAATTCTGTGTTTTTCTGTCAATATGGGGTGCTGTGTGTGTACATTAATGAGGGGAAAAATTAATTTAAATGATTTTAGCAAATGGCTGCAATATGAAATATAAAATATAAAAGAGTGAAAAATTTAAGGGTATCTGAATACTTTCCATACCCACTATAGTTGTAATTAGAAGCAACATTGTTTTTGGGGTGTTTATTCAATGACTTGAATACATTTCAGGAAAATCACTGAAATTAATCCAAGAGCAAAACCGGGCAAAGATGAGTTTAGATCATTTATTAAACAGGTTACTTGTAGGCTTATGCACTCCAATGAGCAGGCAGTGAAGAACTGTGGTGAATCTTTGTGTAGTGAAGGACTTCCTGGGTGAACAGGGAATTCCCTGAACCATAGCAAGAAACTGGTCGATGATGTAGGCAGAGTCCTGAGAACCTGGACGTGGACTGCAAGCGGAAATTTACTGAACAGTGCAGAAGGTCTTTAATTAAAGACGGAGCGAACACAGTCAACTAATGTGGTTTTTGTAAGGTCACACACAATATGGCCATTTTAATTGGTAATCCGAAAGACAGACTAGGAGTGGCAATGACAAGCTTTCTGAAGCTGATCAGAAAGTCCTCTACTTGGCTGAGGGGAGCCCATGCAGGTTCATGAAGTGAGAGGCTTTTGAAAAGCGATCTACTACAGTATGTTGAGGATGCAGGTGTTGCTGTCTGAGTCTGGGAGCCCTGTGTCTACTGCTATGATAGACCGCTGGAAGAGGTCTAAAGCGCCCTGCCGGGGGTTTTGTTGCTGGTTTTATTTCAAGAGCCTACGTTGCAGGAACTGACAAAATTATAAATGTGTTCTTTCATTGAAAGCCACCAGAAGCATTTCTGAATGAGCGCTTTACCAGTATGGCAGTCTAGCCTCGAGCTCTGCCCCCATTCCAGGATTTGGTGGCACAGCTGGAGTGGAAATAAAATGCAAAGCCTGGCTCCTTTCCCAATGTCCGCTTGACCAGGCATTTGGCTGTTTTGAGTTATTCAAGGTTTTTATGATCAGTCCAGGTGAGGAATGGGAATTCGGTCCCCTCAAGCCAGTGCCTCCATTCCGCCAGTGCTCATTTCATTGCTCCAGAATCTAAAGCATCTAACTCCATCATCAATTGAAGGGCAGGGTGTGGTTAAGTGAGGACAGGAATAGTTGTGAAGTTTTTTAGCACAGTGAATGCATTTTCTGCCTGATCAGACCAATGAAAGAAGATATTGGTGGAGGGTAATGTGAGGAGCGGGGTGGCAATGGATTCATATGTAGTGGAGGAGTACTTGGACCTTACATCACACTCCCAAAGGAAAGTGTATGCCCATACTGTTTCTGTTAGCTGGAAGACATATACATTATCATGTGAGAACAAAATGCCGCTGTATTTTATTTGCATGAACTTTCCACAATGACAATGTTGAATCTAATCTAATATTGATTCTGTTTCTCTGTGACAGTAAATCATACTTTTATATAATAATAATAATAATAATAATAATAATAATAATAATAATAATAAATCATCTAAATCAAATAAAGTTGGGGATGCCAAACAAAGCATTGTTTTTTAAAAACTAAATGACTAATGAAAGTAACATTGGATTATTTATAAATAAATCAGTACAAAACAAATAAAGCTTGTTTATTCAACATAATTTCAACAATATGACAAAACAAAAAAAATCAACCTTTTGATATTTTACCTTAAGGATGCGATTCTACTCTAGTTGTTTATTAATGGGACGTATGGATTGTATAATGTATCTTTTAACATGTTTGTTACCCTCTTGTTAAATATGATCTTATGTTATAATATAGTTTTTTTTTGTTTATTTCTAAATTCCACCGCACAATACTTAAAATTTTAAATGTGTTTTAGAAATAAATTTATTTAAATATATTTTCTAGCACTGTAACTTTGCACGTCCAGGGCCCGGGTTCGATTCCCGGACAGGTTCAATTACCGCCTCTGTGTGCATGGAGTTTGCATGCTCTCCCCGTGCTTGGTAGGTTTCCTCTGGGTGAGTTTTCTCCGGGTACTCCAGTTTTCTCCCAAAGACATGTACTGTATGTTAGGTTAATTGGCAATCCCAATAGTGTTCCCACTAGTGCCTATAGTGTATGAATGAGTGTGTGTGCCCTGCGATGAATTGGCACCCTGTCTAGGATGTACCCTGCCTCATGCCTTAAGTCTCCTGGCATAGGCTCCAGGCCCCCGGCGACCCTGAATACAGGATTAAGCGGTATAGATGATGAGTGAGTGAGTGAGTGAGTGAGAATATATTTTCCAGTATCATTTCTACTTAAGATATTCTAAATTCATGAATCCATTCATTATTTGCTTGATTAAAGTTTAAGGAATTTAAGTAAAAATGTAAGCACAGCAAAGCTAATCACTGGATGCTAAAGGCAAAATGCAGAAGAAAGTAGGCAGTCTTGAAGCTTATACCACACTTCCAAAGAAAGGTGAGTGTGTGCCCATATAGTTTCTGTTATCTGGAAGGCATATTACATATGTTTGTACAGAGGGTAAGTTCTTTAAGCTGTCACAGAAACGGATAAGAATAAAAAGAATCTTGTCTGTCAAAGAAAAAGATATGAAGGCTCTCTGCTGAGTTAAAAGGTAACTATCTGTATGTGTGTGAAAGGTATTTATGGCTTTTTGTTTGTTTCTTTTTTTTTTCATATTTTGTGATTCTTTAAAAAATTTATTTATGATAAAAATTGATAAATGTCTATTTATGTATACACTTACAGTGCCTTTCAAAAGTATTCATACCACTTGAACTTTTCCACATTTTGTCATGTTACAATAAACCATAAATTTAGCATATTTAATAACTGTAAATAATTGTAAAGTGGAATGAAAATGATAAATGGTTTTTAACATTTTTTACAAAGCCAAGACTTTGTATTCCCAAAGGTAAAAACTTATACAGTAGGTGGATGAAATGGTACAGCTACCAATTATATACTTTTCTAAACAGTTCTATCAGCCTTAGTTCTTTTTTTTTTTTACCATCATCCTAACATAATATCAAATCTGCAAATACTGATTAAGTCTTGTTTTCATATGCACACCATTTGTAAATTATAATATTTATTTTTACTCTTGCCTAATAGTTTTTCATATTTTAGTTCTGTTTATCAATGGATTATCAATTGTATTTATGTAACATCAGTCAAGATTGCCTGGTTTTCTATTGAGCATTAAATGACAGGTTCATTAAAGCTCATAGCTCTAATCGTCCTAGTTCACGCAGGTGCCACTAGCAACAGTGTTTAAGAAACTGATATTTTTTTCCTTTTTGACTAATTGTGTACCTAAATTAAATGTTCCAGCTAAAGAATTTGCAGTCGACAGCCCCCATATAAAACACCAAATTCTAACTGACACGTCTGCCACTCAACAAATCAAGTAAAAAAAAAAAAAAGGCTAGGCTCAACAATCAAACTAAATTAGCTTTTTTCCCCCTCCATGTTGTATTCATTTAAAAATAAAAAAAATATGCTGGATTTCACCTGCTGTCTCTGATTTTATAGTCAGCTTTTATTATGCAGACTTGCATGAAATATTCGAAAACATATTGCAACAGTGTTTAAAATAAAAAAACTAAATTAAACACAACTTGCATTATCTCTCCCATTTTGAGTCTGTATCAGACTTTTCTAGGTGACCAGTAATTAGCTGTTTTAATATAGTAAGAGCATAAGTTTGCAAAACATACTGTACCTGAGCTTTAATTAGTCTTAAGCTTAAATGTTCATTGGCACTAGCTGGTCAACTGTTCATCTGTTTGTAAAAAAAAAAAAAAATGCATAAAACGGTCACCACTGATATACTGTAAGCATTTGATATTATTGCATGCATTAAGAAGTAGAGTTGTCATGGTTGTACAAAACAAGCACAAAAACAAACACTGTGTAAGAGGAACAATGAAGCTGTGCAAACATTTCAGAAAAAAAGTAAGAAATTGGACATACCATTTCCTAGAAAATTCTGACAACTGAAATAATCTTGAGCCGCATTGTGTATGGCCTAATATCTCTTTTGTTGTGTGTCGTCTTGCACTTAACATTAAAAAACACACACCCTGAAATATTTTTGATTTTTCCTTTAACCATTTCGTAGTTTTCACTTTCTGTCTATAGTACTACCCTAAATTGTTAATCTGGGCCGCCAGTAAAACTCTAAAATAAAACAGCTTCATTGCCATCTGAACCTCAAATTTATTTTGCAAAAAGAAACAACTTGTTGCTCATCACAAACATGTAATAAATCTGTCATCATGTTTTCTTTACTGAAGAAATAATACAAATAAACCTTATTATTGTTAATAATAATAATAATAATAATAATAATAATAATAATAATAATATCTGGCAAAGGTAATATGTGGGTGTAAACATAAGTTTTTCTTAAGATAAAATATATACTTTCTTAGACGAATTATGCAGAAAAGCAACAAATAACAGACTTGAACATCCTATAATTGGCATATTCTCATGCCTGGCCAAGTTGTAGCCAGAGGAGCTTCAAAATAAAATTTACCCACCTGAACAGTTTTCATAAATGCTCCAAAGGTGGCTGTGCAGTTGAGGCCGTCTTTTCTTTGAATGTGTGGGGTTTCATGTGCTTCTTCTAACTTCTCAATCAATAACCTGTTCCACTTACCTTGCATCCAGTTAAGATTGATCTTGTTTTGTATCACAAAGTTACTGAATGAGGCCATATATATGAAGTTCAGTTAGTTGGCCAGAGGTGAGCGGACAGATAATCATCTCCAGCTGTAAGGTCCAATCACCTTGTCCAGGTTGTCCATGTCTTCATTGTTGTGGTTGTCCTCAGGGATGATGGATGACTTCTTGACCTCAGAATCATTAATCTTATAACATGTACTAGAGATTACCACATTCTTTTATTATTTCGTGAATTAGAAGTTAGACTGGTGTAGTCTAGTGTAGTCTAGCAGGTTAACCTTCTACAAATTTGAAGGGTCTCTGTAAATATGCAGACAATGGATAGATTGATGCACCCTCTTCCACGTTTCTCCAGATATATGCCATATGTGTGGAGGATATGCTGTTTTTTAATGAATTGAAGAACACTGATGCTATGTCCTTATGGTATGGTGTCATCCTTCTATGTGTCTCTATGTGGGTATCCTTCTGGTAGTACTGGTACACAAAATATTTTGGTAGGTTTAAAATGCTACATCATTATTAATAATAATAATAAGTAGTTATGTTAAAAAACGAATCATTATTGTGTTATGGATAAAGTGTGGCACAGTGTTGTGGTTATGTAGGTTATGTGGTTCTGCTAATTTCTGAGGACATTTAGAAGTGATGCTGCTGTACTGTAGCACCATATGAACTGTCTTCAAAGGATGGAAAGGATGAGACCACACTTTCATATTCATGCAAAAATGAGTTAAATCAATTACAGAGTGATTCTGTTTAGCCTGATTTTATTGATGGAAATCTTTTTACAGATTTAAATCTTCTTGTTGTTGTCGGTCTTTCGGCTGCTACCAGCATGGAGTCGCCACAGCGGACCATCCGGTCCGCACATACAAGCTTGGCACAGGTTTTACAACGGAAGTCTTTCCTGTCGCAACCCTCTCATTTTAACTGGCAATGTATTCAGTGGCTGGGGTTTGGGCACTGGCCAGGAATCAAACTCGGGCCTACCACTGAGTCCTACAGATTTAAATCTTTTTAATTAGTGAAAAAATTAATAATCAAATAAATTTGTTTCAGCAAGTTACAGTCAAACTAAAGCTAAAAGCATCAATAAACATTATGTACGTATATAACATTATGTATTGTGTATTTGAAGAATGTTTTATAAATCAAAATGTGTAAAAATTCACTGTTTTAACTGATTTACAGATTTTGTCAAATAAATCAAACAAAGCAATAACAGGTATTGACTTGGATGATTGAATAGACGAGATTTATTATATTGAACTTAAGACATTGTTACAATTAACTTTGCAGATTCTGAGGCCCCACTGAGGGTTTTGGTTGTTTCATTCACAGCTACGGTTCCACGAGTATAAGTGACGCCCTTGTAGGTTCCACTGGTTTTAAACTCCAGCACACCGCCATTATGGCATGTAAGTGTGACTTTGCCATTGATGGGGAGATCAACTGTAGCCTCGCCGAGTGTGACGACCGCATCCACGGTTTTAAATGGAGAGACTTTAACGGGAAATGAGTAAAGCTCCATTTTCTCTTCACTGGTCTCCGAAGCACACGCACCCTCAATTCCAAGTTTAAACTGATAATTTGTTTTGCTCTCTGCAATCAGTGGGATTCCTGCATTCACTTCTAGGCTGAAAGTGACTTCCAGTTTGCCGGTAACTGACCAGGAGGATTTCTGGATGATTTTTTTGGAAGTTTCAATTTTATATTCTTGAGTTACACTGGTGTTATTCTGGTAGGTCATTGATTTGATTTCCCTGAAATTCACTTTGGGCACCACTTCATTAATTGTAGGATACTCAACATCTGTAAGCTTAGTAGACTTGATTGTGTTAACAAACATGAAACCCAAGCAATCAATATCCAAGCCTGAACGTCCTTTGATTCCCATGCAGATCCCAGAGGCAACATCAACTGGAACTTCTGGGTACAAAACCCATTTTTTCATGCGTACATAGAACTCCCGGGAGTAAGTTGTCTTGAATTTGATGGCAGCTAGACGCGTTCCATTTCCACTTGCCCATAGTGAAAGGGAGGATAAATGCTCTCCATCTTCAAATATAAACTCTGTGGCTTTCCCATCAGGCATACCAAACTGCTTGGACTGCCCATCAGTAAGCCAAAACTTCATGGCCTTTACCTGCCAGTCACCGAGCCACACCCAGAACTTTTTCAATGTTGATCCATTTTCAGAGCCATTAAATTCAAAAGGGTCTCCTCCATCCCCACCAACTACAACCACATCTGCCAGGTAGGACATGATCTTGTGTTTAACCTTTAAATGGCAAAAAAAAAAAAAAAAAAAAAAACAATTAGGTTTAATAAGATAATTGTCATTCATTATTTATAAAGGGTAATGCTTTATATAAAAGCTCTCTTAACTGACATTAAATTACATGAACAAATCATGTGTGACGCCCAGACCAGACATTTCTGAGGTAGATAGTACCAAAGTACCTAGGTAATGGTACTTATATTTTGAGTAGACCAATTAGACCACCTTTAAACAAAACTGCTGCAGTGAAATGTCATGGCTCGGTTTGCACCATATCAAAACCACATGGACTACAGCATCTGTGTTTAAGTTCTAAGCCATGTTATTATGGATGGCCTTATTGGATATGCCTTTGCGTAGTGCTTATGGGTTTTCTTTTTGATTTTTGATATGTGGTATAGAAACTGCATTTAAGTTTACTACTCTTCCAAAATTTTTTTTAGCTTCTTGAGTTCCAGGAGTCTTATTCTGGTGATTTCTCTGACATTTACTTTGGGTATACCAACATAAAGTGTTGAATACTCAACATCTGTAGGCTCAGTAGACTTGATATTGTTAATGGGTCTTTTACTCTTTTGACTCCCATGCAGATCCGAGGAGCAATGATAAATGCAACTGGAACTGGGTTCAGCACCCATCTGTATAAAGAATTTCCAACAGGGAGTTGTCTCAAATATGATGCCACACATATTTCATTTCTACTTGCCCATAGTTAAAGGGAAGCTTAAAAGTTCCATCTTTCTATAAATATGAACTTTGACATCTCCAGCAGCTATAACAAACTAGGGTTAAGTTACTGAGCCACACCTAGATTTATTATTATTATTATTATTATTATTATTATTTCAATGTTTATATTTTAGTCATGGAATGAATAAACAATCAGTACATGTGTATTTTATTAACAGTTAGTTAATACGGGTTACGTTACTCTCTTAAGATACGGTTACACTTTCAGATTTGACTTGTGTATAACTACTGTATAGAAGGAACTAATCAATATTGTGCAGTGAAAAGCAAATCACACTTAAAAGAAAGAAAGAAAGAAAAAAAAATTACAAGTTGTGAAACACTTTCATCACCGGAAACAAATATACCACACAAACATATTTACAAGTTTTGAAACATTTTCCCAACTACTCAAACAATTTTACAAGTGTCAAATCAAAAGAAAAGGGCAGGTAGAATTTGTTTAGAAAATCTATTTTTATTATATAGGTCTCAGTTCAGGATGGAGTTATTTGCAGACCTAAGAGATGCAGGAGATGCAGTGCTTGCAAAGATTTCGCTTCATTGACATCATAAAGAAGTACCGGGATGAATGTGTGACACTGTGTAACACTCGAACAGGGTTCAAACTTCTAAAACTGCATCACGTCCTGTAGGAGAGCCCAGCGAACTGTACTACTTACCACACATGTTATAGATTGGTAATGATTTGTTACTTTGGTTTTTATTTTACTTGTAGATTAACACACACACACACACACACACACACACACACACACACACACACACACACACACACACACACACACACACCCTCCCCCCAAGTCAAATAGGTCAGTGAATCCATGTGGTGACCCAAACATTCAGGTGTACATGAAATTCGTCATGGATCGCAGCCAAGTACAGAAGCTTAGAACTTGGAGTCTGCATCAAAACCATACTTGCAACTTAAAGTAATTATCAAAATAATCATAGCTGAGGAATGTGCACATTTTTTATTTTTTAGTTGAGCAAATGAAAGTGCCTCAGGATTATTAAGAATAATGTGCTGTGATTTAAGTTTACTGTAAATGGTACCATATCAGATCTGCTAGAGAAAGTGTAGTTTAAAATAAATTAGGCAAAAGTAATACAGTATAAAATATTTATTATACTACAGTAAGCTCCAACCGAGTAATCTGATTGGACTAGAGGCATTTCCTGGTTGGTTATAATGGACAGTAACACCACTGGGACGTTTAACTAAAATTACATTAACGATTGTAGAACAGCAGGTCGCAGCATGGGTGAAAGTAGGTCTGTATGGTCCTCGATTGTCTACAGTAGTGAGGAGAGAGCAGCTGCCTGCCAAAACCCACTTTCACAAACAGTCACAGAAGCACTTTCAGCAAGAACACACATCTGCAAATGTTATGTCATCTTCCACAACAGCTGTCAGCTGTCTTCTTAGTAATCACTTTTAAGTTGTTCCAAACTACATCTGAACCATCCGTGTTCTTTTATTCACAGCCACTAGCTGTACATACATACTGTACAAGGCTGAATCTCAAATCGCTCTCCAACCTCTGATCAAGGGCACTACTTGTTGTGTGAGACAATGGATTGTACACGCTACATAGCACAACAGCTTTCCATTTAGGGCAATTTTTTTTAAATATGTAAAAATGTATATAATAAAACCCCAAACCCAGAAGTTAAGCTGATATTCTAAAGGCTACATAGTACTAGTAATAATTTAAAACTACTTTCACCCCTGTTAATTACACTTCTGCCTAATTGCAATTCTGCCTTCTGTAAGGAAAGAGAACTGTTGAGAACATCTTGGTATACTCTTAAGTATTTTTAACTAGTTGACATGACATTTATTATATCTCTCTCACAAACCTTTCCAATTCAGGAGATTAGTCTAGCCAGTGGCCAAATATTTGTCCTACTTCATACCTCCCGCTGCTCCCTGATGACCACATTTACATCTAAAATTAATTTTAACATACACAAAGATAACTGAGGAAATACAAAATGCATTTTTTAAATGATTTAATTTATTAAGGGAAAAAGCTGTCCATCCTGCCTGATCCTATGTGAAAAAGTAATTGCCCCCTAAACATAATAACTGATTGTGCCACCCTTGGCGGTAACAGCTGCAATAAAGCATTTGCGAAAACAAGCAATGAGTGTTTCCCATTGCTGTGGAGGAATTTTGGCCCGCTCTTCTTTACAGCATTGTTTTAATTCAGCCACATCGGAGGGTTTTCAAGCATGAATAGCCTGTTTAAAGATCTCAACCGGATTTAAGTCTGTACTTTGACTATGCCACTCCAAAACTTTCTTGAGCCATTAAGAAGTGGATTTGCTGGTGTGTTTCATATCAATGTCCTGGTGCATAACCCAAGTGCGGTTGAGCTTGAGGTCAAGAAATGATGACCTGTTATTCTCCTTCAGGATTTTCTGGTAGAGCACAAAATTCATGTTTCCATCAGTTATGGCAAGTCTTCTTGAAATGCTGTGTTAGTTTTCACAAGATGTAACAGGACACACACCTAAAATGTTCTTGTCAGTCCACAGAAAATTTACCCAAAAGTCTTGGGGATAATCAAAATATTTTTGGGTAAATGTGAGACAAGCCTTTGTGTTCTTTTTGGGCAGCAGTAGCTTTTGCCTTGGAACTCTCCAGTGGATACAATTCTTGTCCCCAATCTCTTTCTTATTGTTGAATCATGAACACTGACCTAAACTGAGATGAGTGAGGCCTGTAGGTCTTTAGATGTTTCTGGGTCCTTTTATGAGCTCCTGGATAAGTCACTCTTGTGCTCTTAGAGTAATTTTTTGGGGTAAGAACTTTTTTTCCCCTTAATAAATGAAATCATCAGCAAAAGTTTTCTTTTGCTATTAACTGTGTCCTTTTATTAACAGGAGACTATGGGAAATGCTGTTCAAGCCTTTTCTGGTTTTGTTACACTAAGTTTGGAAAATCTATGCCTTCAGCATGAGGACCATGTACTCCTGTTGAAATAAGATATTATGTTTGCTTTGAACATGGAAAGGTAACAAACAAAAAAAGCAAAACTAAAATCTTAGCAAAACTTGTCATCCTACAAAGTAGTCACCTCCCTTCTCTCTTATTTGAGCTACTGAGACGAGAGGAAGAGGTGAGGTAGGGAGTCGTAGCCCCGTCAGTAGCCCCCTCCCTCCTCCCGTCTTACTTCAGCTTCAAAAACACACTAAGGTTAGTGTGGGTAATCATCTCCTATGCTCAGTCTCAGTGTGTGTACGTCACTCCTATAGTCACCATCCATGTGCGCATGTACTGTTTACTATAATATTGTGACCACGTGTGTGCGCGCGTAAAGCAAAAGCAAGTGCGAGTATCATTAGAGAGGTTCCTTGTTAAAGAAGTTTCCCGACAGAGCAGTGTTTCTGTTATTTGTCCTACACAGGAGCCCCTACCTCCTACCTCCTCCTCTCTTGTCTTACTTCAGTTTCACATATGCATACACACACACGCACGCACACACACTAATGGAAACACTGCTCTGTTGGAATTTTTTTAAAGGTCAAGTGCAAGTTAATTTGTTGTATTTTTACTTTACATTTTGTATTTTTATATAAATATTTTTGGGTTGTGGAACTAAGCATCACAGTTTCTATTATTTCTTATGGGGGAAATTCACTTTGATATACAAGTGCTTTGATATACAAACTAATTATGCTCGCAATCCAGGGTTTACCTGTACATTTATGCCATTTTATACTCCATGTACTCATAGCAAAACCTATGGTCTTGACTTAAATTCAAGCGTCTGCACAGGACTTGATCACATTTCTAACTTAAACCTAAATGATCTGTATGTGCAATTTAGTACTTACACAACTTTTTTATGATTGTGTTTGGGTGGTCTCTGGTTGTGGGGTTCAAAAACCTGAGGAGAAAAGCATCAGATTCAGAACAAATTTATAGCCTAAATTACTTGCCTCTTACTTCATACATGATTTAGATACTGCCTGGTTAAAGGAGATAGGTTGTTATATAAAAAAATCAAATAAATAAATAATAATAATAATAAAAAAACAAATACAGTTTGGTACAAATGCAGCAGTCACATGACATAGTAATACCTACAGTTCCTTCAAATACAATGCATAAAGGTTTTATTAAATTCAACTACAGTCCTTAATACATATTCAGCCTACATAGTTGAACCAAAACATTGGGCAGCATTAGACACAGAACATCTGTGGTCAAGTTATTTGATGCAACACATTCAGTATTCCTCTTCTGTATCCGTGTTAACTCACCACAGTGTTGGCAAGGATGAATTTCAGAATCCAAGTCTGATTTTGAGCTAGCATTTGCTGCAGGCAAAAACAAAACCAACACATTTCTTTTTTATATTCTGCCAACATGAATGGCCTTTCTGTCCCAGGCACACAGACCTCTGGACCTCTGAGCAATCTGGATACGAAATGTCATATGGTCCTTCATCTATGTCCTTGCTAAATATTCTCATTTTGTGGACAGCTTGTTTCAGCAGATCAGGTGCAGCTATCAGTTTATTTAAAATTATGCTTTTAATTTACTTTAAATTCAAATTTAAAGATTGACAGACTATATAGTACATGGTTCTCAAAATGTATATTACATGTGTAAGAATGTATGCTAAAATAACGAGAAAAAATAAGGTCACTACAGCAAATACAATATGTTGTATAAACATTGAAATAATTTACCACAGCCAAGACTGATCTTGTGTGCACGCCCATCTTTGAATGAATATTAATGAATATGCAAATGCAGCAGTCACATGACATTGTGTCAAAACAAACAAGATGTTGGAAACCCAAACAAGTTAAGATTTTTCTTGGCAGATTCTGTACAAAGCTTTGTTGTTTTTTTTGTGTGTGTGAGTTGATTCTATGTCCGCCATGATAGTTGTGTCTCAGGTCACATGATCTCAGTGGTTGGGCTTAATTAACATACTAAAAGTACAGGCTGCACAAAACAATTTTCAAGTGTTTCCTTTTTTTATAGATAGATGTGCAAGGCCAAGACAATAACAGTATAATTCGTCATTTTTATGAATATAAATCTTTATCTTTAAATGTTCGTTCACAGAAACACAAAAACCAAATGTGTCTACTAGGGCTGCATGATTCTTGCTAAAATGTAAATCATATTTTTTCTCTATAGGAAGTAATATCATGCTCATTTCACCCTATTCTCATTCTTTTAAGTCAAAAGAATCATTGCATCTAAATACATAAATAAATATTATAATAATTAGTATTCTTATTATTATAAAAAAAAGATGCTGTCCACACAGGACTCTCACCTAAACAACAACAACAACAACAACAAAATCTTTATTAGAGCTCTTAAAGTGAATAACCTAATAGCTGTTGAACATGAATTTAAAAGTTATAATAATAATAATAATAATAATAATAATAATAATAATAATAATAATAATCAGTGCCAGTGCATGTGCTTTTTGGACACTCAGCCAACTACAGCACTTTATCATTGCATGCCTTAGTTTATATTATTATTATTATTATTATTATTATTATTATTATTATACTAGTACTATTGCTAATAATAAAATAATATTAAAAACGCGTAAACTTACTTTGATTTTCTTTTCCGGGTGGTTTAGGAGTCGTCTGTACATAAGGTACTTCTATATGCTCAGTCTTTTTTAAAGTTTAAACTCTTCCCGTATGAACAGTAAAAACAGGCCCACTGGGTAAAATGGTTTCCACACAATAGACAGAACTTTATCGCTTCATGTGACCAGCGCCATTCATTTAACCACCGTGAAATTCTCTGACTTACACTAAACTTCTGATTTACTCCGGTACTTCCGGTGCGTTGTGCCCGCCCTTTCCGTTTAATTCGGAAGTTGTAAAAATGTCTCACAACTTATGTTAAATGTCTCACAAATATGTTATATGTTATACAGGTTTTTTAAGTGTTTCACAACTTGTAAATTCGTTATTTTCTTGTACATTCGATTCAGGAGTTGTTCTTCGACTTCTCGGCCACCGTAGTAAGTTGTGGTTGTACTGCAGTCCTATAATGTATCATTAAATTACCGTTAACCTGCACACAAAGCCCACATTTAATTACCTACATGACGCGAATAAGAACAGTATGCACACTTACAGAAGCGAGTAACAAGTAATGATGTTACATGTGGCACCGGAGCTCCGCGTCCGGCATAAAGAGCTGGTCCAAATGAAAGTGAAAGTTCCGTGGGTGTCACGTGACCAATGAGCCGCGAAACCTCGCGTTTGCCGGAATCACGTGACTAATCCGTTTTCTAATTCATATTTTTATAATATAATATTTCATAAACCTCTTGAAAAACAAACTTTTTTTTTGCATTACATGATGAACTTTGAATTAACATCTTTAAAATACAATAAAAAGGAAAATACACAGATATATAAATAATATATGAATACATATTTTATTAATACATTTTATACTCATTTCGATAATTCTCTTTTCATTTTGTAAGCCTGTTTTGCGACAATGGCTATTGTTAAAAGTGCACACATTTATACATTTCTGCACATTTATATACTAAATGTATTGCTATACGGTATAAATTGATATATATGATATATGAGATATATATATCCCCGTATCCATCATACAGGATTGATCAACCAAATAAATTGAAAACATGCTGCTATAGAGTGTAACATATCCATTTATACAAATCATAGTGACATGCAAGTCTAAGTACAAATACAACTCTCACATATTGCATGTGTTAAGTACTGTATATGGACAATTTGTAGAGATTAAATGCATACGGATCCTTGTGTATACAGCAGAATGACATATTTTATAAGTAGAATTTGTTAACACTTACAAGCTAATATAAAAAAAAAATCAATAAATCACACAACTCCATGCTTTATTTGCAAGCAGTGGAATTCCAGACTTTACTTTGAAGTTGAACTTGAATTCCACTTTGCTGGGGACAGTCCAGGAAGATCTCTAGGTTATTCTATTTAGTCAGGCCATAGACTTGATGTCTCTGGTATCCACTTTGGGGGTCATAGCATAAAGTGTAGAATAGTCAGTGTCTGTAAGCTCAATAGTGTTGGTGTTCATAAACATGAAGCCTAAGCGATCCATATCTTGAACTTGATTGTCATTTAATGCCCATGCAGACTCCAGAAGTAACAACACCTGAAAATTATTTTTTAATTTTCAGGTTCCAAGAAATTCCAGGTTCTCAAAAGCACGTTTGCAAAGAATTTCAGGGAGTGATTTGTCTTGCATTAGATGACACCCAGACATGTGTTAGGTCCTTTGTGTCACGGGGGTGAAATGCTCTCCATGGTCAAAAATAAACACTGTAACACCTCCATCAGGTACACCAAACACTTCCTCTGTTACCCAACAATTACAGCAAAGTGTACCAAGTATGATATGATATCGTTCTAAACATTTTTTTTTAAAAATTCATAGAAATATTTAGGTTTGAATATATAAAGCATTACCAAACAGAGGTATTATTAGATCACTTGTTAATTGACAACAAATAATCAGTAATTTTTTTAGACAGATTGTATATAATAACAAAAAAATCAAACAAACTTTTTACAGCAAGCTACAATTAAACTAAATACATATGAAATGAGTCCTGCTATTTTACTTATTTATAATGGTTTTGAAAGACATTTTTATTAGCCAAAAGAGTAAAGAGAGTAAAGTCACTGCAAGGTGCATCACTGGAAGGTGAGCAGGGTAAATCAATTCTCTATTTTATCTACTTTAGAGATTTGAAGAAAAAAAAAAGAGAGAGAGAATCGCTGTGATTACAAAAACTGATAAGTAAAACTAATCATTTTTAAACCAAGTTAACATCATACACAAACCTCATCAATTCTAATGATCCTTATGGTTACTCTAAAACTGTAAACATTTTTACAGTTTGACTTGACGCCTATTAGGCCCTGACAACTTTTTGTCTGATCCATTCACTACTACATTTCCACCAGTGTGAGTGACACCCTTGTATTTTCCTCTGATTTTATACTCCACTACACCTCCTTCATGGCAGGTAATCTTGACTTTGCCTCTGAACTCGAGACAAACTTTGGCCTCGCCAAGTGTGATGACCACATCCACAGTTTTACCTGGAGAAACTTTAACAGGAAATGAGTAATGCATCATTTTTTCTTCACTTTTCTGCGAAGTATAGTGACCATCAACTCCAAGTTTTAATTCATGTCCTCCTGTGCCTCCAATCAATGGAATTCCTGCCTTCACTTTAAGGTTGAACATTAATTCCAGTCTACCAGTAACAGACCAGGAGGATGTTTCAGAAATTTTTTTGGAAGTTTCAATTCTATATTCTTGAATTTTTTTTGTGTTATTGTAGTAGGTCATAGATTTGACTTCTCTGATATCCACGTTTGGTACCACATCATACAATCCTTCATACTCAACATCTGTGAGCTCAATAGACTTGATATTGTTAATGAACATGAAGCCCAGGCGAACAATACCTCTTCCATCCAAACATCCTTTAATTCCTGTGCACAACCCAGAAGCTACATCAACTGAAACTAATGGTTTAGAATTTTTATTTTCCATGCATGCACAGAACTTCCGGGAGTGGTTTGTCTTGAATTTGATGCCACCCAAATGTGTTACATCTTCATTTGGCCAAAGTGTAAGGGAGGTCATATGCTCTCCATCTTCAAATATAAACTCTTTTGGCTTCATTTTGTTTTCAATTACACCAAACAGCATGGGTTTATCATCAGCAAAATGAACTTCAATGGCTTTTACCTTCTTTTTACCAACCCACACTAAGATCTTTTTCAACATCTTTATTTCTTCAGACTCTTCTTTAGGTTGTTTAGATTTAAAAGCAGTTCCTCCATTCCCACCAACAATTTTAACTTCTGCCAGGTGTGATGGCATCTTTCTCTGAACCTTAAAAAAAGCAAATGAACATTAATAAAATGAATTGAAAAATAAGTATTTTGGTAAAACATCTTGTTTTAGATTATTTTGTACATATTATATAGGTATAATGTAAGAAGCTTAAGCTATTCATTGTATTATTTGCTGGTTCAACTAATAAAGCATAACTAATTAATTTTAGAAGTTATAAGATTAGTTTCTGTGAGCAAACTCTTTGTTTAAGGACAGTCATTTATTATTTATACAGAGTACTGCTTGGTGAAAAGATTTTCTTAATGGCATCCTCAGAGTTCTAATTATTTCCTTCATTATTTCACCTAGTTCCTGTTTTCATCAAAAACTGTCCACCCAAAAAAAAGAGTTGCACATGCTTAAGATTTCATTCAGCGCCCATTGCTCTGGAATAAGGTCAATCTGAACTCATCAGACCACATTAACTTTTTCCATTGGAACAAAGTTCAATAATCCCTTGTGAATTTAATCCATTTTTTCTGATTAGTCTCGCTAACAAGTGGTTTTCTTATGGACAAACAATTGTTTGATTCCAGTCCTGTGAGTTCTCTTCACATTTTAAATGCTTTTTCCTTCACTTTTAAACATAGAACTGGCACAATCTCTATTAATGTTTTTTTTTTTTTCTGACTACATTTCTTCTACAACGTTAATGGTTCAGTACTATCCTTCCAGGTTTTGATAATGTTTTGTAGGGTTCACTCACTCACTCATCATCTATTATCCTATACACAGGATTAAGGGGGCAAGTACTTAGGGTTAGGGTTAGAGTTAGCCAAACTAAGATTATCAGAGATGCTTAGGAAAAGTTTTTTTTTTTTCCGGACACAAAGCACAGATGGCCAGACTTCCTTATTTAAAGCTAAGAAACAAAGGCATCAATGATCAATGAACAAATCAATTACTTTCCCTTACTACTACAACTAACACTATCACTCTATATTACACTACATAACCAAATTTCATCAATGATGTGATTATAACGTGTCTATAATTACTAATCCATATATGTATACATATAGTCAAATGGCAATGATTAAATTGAAATTATGATTTAAGAATAGAATTATCTTATGAATCAAAATTTTAATGATCAGACTTTAAAAAAATAATGATAGTAATAATAACAATAATAATTATAAAAATAATATAGAAGATAAGATGTAAAATAATAATATATTCTAATGTAAATAAGCTTTGGAAAAAAAAAGGTTAATATTGATCCTAATCACAATAAAGTTCAATACTTAATCATTATATGACATGTAATCTTGAGATCATAAAATAATTATAATGAAAAATAAATAAATAAATAAATAAATAAATAAATAAATTATTTTAAGAACTTTAAGCATACTAAGGACAGTTGAGACCTGACTGTTGAGAAAGGAATAGAAAAATAGGAAAATAAGAATAAGATCATTATGCATCTTGGAAAAATCTTAAAACTTTCTTTGATGTTAAAATTAAGCCGTCGATATTCTGGATAGGAAAAGAGGAACAAGCCAAACCCTCTTTGAAGAAATGGAATTTCTACCAGGCCTAACAAATTAACATACAGTATATCTATTGAATATTAAATTAAAATTGAATCAAACAAAGAAACAAGAAGGAGCGATGAGCAACCCAAGTAAGTAAGGGTTACTGACAAAAATCGGAAAACTGAGACCTTTAGACCAGAATTCAGTAGATCACCACCATTTTAGAAACATTTAATAAATTCAGTTTTTCTAATTTATGTGGATTATGTTTAGCCATTAAAAAACTAAACATCAGTCAGTACAGATTTCATCAACATTTTAACAAAATTTAATGTTTCCAGTCTGCGTTAATTTATTATCAAGACTGATAAATTGTCCAAGCCATACTGTTCAGAATTGAGCATTCTAGTCGATGAATCTAGAAGATGAATTTAATTTGCCATAATCTACATAGATGTTTAACATGTCATAACAACATCAAGAATAGCAGGCACACTTACAAAGAAGTCGTCTGATGCAGGAAGTAAGAAATGTCTTCTTTAAAAGATGTTTCGTGATGGATGCAAGTTTACTGTATGTCTTGAGCCAGACGCTGCACTCTCTCTTATTTAAACCTGTAAAGTGAGAGGTCTTGGACACTACAGCACACTGGGGTGTGTGTGTGAGTGGTCATGAAATTTATGTCATACTTCCAAGAAGGGTGTGTGCTTGTGTCTGTACCCGCACATGCGCATATGCAATAATTTTTGTGTGTGTGTGGCTTCTAGACATTGTTCCAATAAACAAATAAAAGGTTCAAATAAAGTTTTGTGAAACTCTGTCATGCTTCTGTGTTCTTTTTAGACAGAGGAGACATTCTCCTGACGACCCTTCCAAGGAAATATACTTGTTCAATCTTACAATCTTACAATACAATCTTCTTCTTATTGTTTTGTCATGGACATTAACATTCAACATGCTCTCTTAGGTCTGTAGTGTCTGAGATGTAGCTCTTGGGTTTTATTGTATGTGGTTAGCACTGTCGCCTTACACCGCCAGGGCCCGGGTTCGATTCCC
>JAAGKR010003425.1:0-74935 GCA_011419295.1 Clarias macrocephalus | reverse complement strand
CTTATGATTAACACACACACACACATATGAAATGTGAATAAAGATTATTTTCCTATTGGATTGGTTTATAGTCAGTAGTCCATGACCGTGCACTCATTAGTTATGCATGAACTGTAGAACATAGCAATCATACCCTTCACCGCTGGTCATGGATGAGAAGAAGTTGAGCGAGTTAGTGGCATTGTAGCACAACTAAGGCAACTTTTTCTGTACCTAGTCTTGCACAACAAAAAGTGCCATCTTGTGGGGTTATTTGGTTTTACAATTTACAGATTAGATTTACAGTATAGATTTGTACATGTATATGATTGATACAGTATATTGGGTGATATTAGATTAAAAAAAATACTAATAAGTTAATAAGTCAATGCTGGCTATAACAGAAACCAGGCATATATATATATATATATATATATATATATATATATATAAAATCAGCAGCCAATAGTAGGTCATTTACCACTTTAAGCAGTGCTGTCCCTGTGCTATGATGAAGCCTAAATCTTCACTGATACACTTTTTATGATTGTTATTCATATAGAGTTTGAGCATAACTGCTGTGCTACTGTTTTTTATATATATATATATATATATATATATATATATATATATCTTGCAAGTAAGTGAGACATTTGATATTGGCGTATAATTGGACAACTGACGGTGGGTGGCGTCAGTGTAATTAGGGGTTTGATAATTGCTAGTTTAAATGATTTATCCATTGCTAAAATAAGAACTGAATATTTTAAAAAGGGGTTCAATTATGGTATTGTCTGTTTGAATAAATATGTACTATAGGTACTGGATCTAGTACATATGTTATAAGTGAAAATGGGTTAGTCTCTTGAAGGGGAGTAAAACATGTGTTAAATTATTAGTGGTGATCTTAGGTAGTTATATTATCACCATGCTACATCATTATTCATCAGGGTGTCTGGCTTTAAATTTAGAAAAAGAAAACCTTTTATAGGACTATTACCGATACTATTAATATGCATGTATCTGATTTTATATATCAGACTTATTGTGTCTATGTATGCTAAGTCACTGTAGAGAACTTTAAATAAATGTGTTTAATTTTTGTGCAGGTTTTTTTGTGATGCTTAGATTATTCTTGTGGTGCCTGGTTATCCGCTTGTTAGAAATCTAATATTTAACACTCCTAGCTTCCGATTAGAGGAAACAGTAGAAAAGTTTTAATTTATGACAGCATTAAAGTACTGCTCGTAGACCACATTAATAGAACCAGGGGTCTAACCACATTAAACAGGTGCAGATTGTGCAGAGAGGACTGAATGTTGTTGAGAATAACCGGACAAATATTCCGTGGGATTTTCTGATCCACATGGACAGGTTGGTATTTGCTAACTGACTGGACATTGTGGTAGGAGTTATGTAACAGAGGGCAGCAGTGGTAATAGATGTTGCAGTTACAAGTGACCGCAACATCAGAAGTAGACTGTATCTGAGAAGAAGTAGCAGGGTTGGAGAGAGGAACTGGAGAGACTGGAGAAAGTGGATGGCCATAGGCTTCGGTCCAAATGTTACACAACTCTTTGAGCATAGTCACCCTATTTTTGGTTATTACATATCATTTTTCAAGAACTGGAGAAGAAAGATTTAGGATTTTCATGAAGTTTTATCAGCTTAAAAATGGACCCGAAACCTTAAAGCTTATTTATATTCCGTCTTTGCCGAGTCTGTGGGCAGATCATCTCTAACAAACCTGAAATTAATCCAATCTACAAATTGTACCATATTCACATTTTCTATACATCATTGGGATATTGGTAACGCAATATTTTACATTCAGGAGGTTGTAATTCTGCGTCCTTTTGCTTTCTAAGTTTTATTTATTTATTTTTGTGTAACTACCTATTTGATCCGTATGTAAGAGATGTTTTGACATCACCAAGTACTCTAATGAAAATCAGAACTATTATTGCATTTCAAAGCTTAGCCAGAAGCAATGCCTTTTAAAAGTGGCGGCATTGAAGGAGCCATGAAATATATATTAAGAAGTTAAGAAACATAACCGGCAGAAGTGTGCAGAGTTAATAAATGTACGCACCCAGTGTAAAGTCATGGTAATAAACCTGTGGTTAGATAAATGTTTTCAAACAAACCCACTGTGCCTGTTGCACACATCTGTAATAGTCCTTCCATTGTGCTGAGGATGATGCACTAACAGTATAATAATAACTGTGATGCAGTCAGCAAAGATTTCCTGTTGTTTTATGTCTGAAAAGTGGGGAATAGGTGTTCAAGAATGTGTCTATACCTGATAAAATGGTGACGCATGGTTCAGATAGTCACAGGTTTTTGCTGCCATCTAGTGGCTGATATAGAACTTTAGCCTTTAAGGAAATTAATGCCCAGATGTGTAACTGTGAATAAAAACATGGAGAGGAGACCGTTGGGTTCTCTGTAATTACAGCACAGCTTAAATAACTATGATACTCATGATAATAAAATGATAAATAAAAAAGAAAAATAATAATCCTGTTTGCACTATTGTGACATAATCTTTAGAGTTAATACGAAGTTAATGAAATTGATTTTTATGTAGTTTTCATTTCACGTTTTATGTGTAAAAAAAGCAGACACATGAAACAAGCACCCAATTTAGCCACAGTTACTGGCACAGAGCTGTTATGCAGCGATTGCAGATTACAACACCCGATGACAGATTGTAACATTTATTAAAATGGATCACAATATTAACAAGAGAGCTTTCACACATTATGACATCAGCACTATTAAAAAATAATTATCAGAGTGACGGCGGCGAAGGCATAGTCATGACATCATTGTGCAGATGCAGGTGCTTGTGCCCTAAATATACTTGCAAAGTAACGATGATCGGGCCCAAGCACCTGTGCCATCGCCCGAAAGGCAGTGAGCACTAAAAGGGGAAATGAGTCAGATTGTGATGTAACAAAAGCTCATACTGTATTGTGCGACTGTCACAGGGGTTTCTCACAGACTGGCAGCTTAATCAACAGCATTTAGTTATATAATTATATGTTACTGTATATACAAGGTCATATTATTAGCCATTTTTTATCATAAGTTTAAGGCGACACCACAACCAAACCATTGGAGATATCAAAAATCCAATGTGTGCTGATTTTTGATCAGGTTAAGACCTTCAAAAAGCCCTAAGTTTTTTTCGCTTGGGCCCTTAATGTCACATTAACAGTATCACAATGGAGTTAAAATAAATGACTGTCACAGCGCTATAAAAACATGGACTATAATGGCCAGACATATTGTTTTCATTAAAACATAACACGCTGAAATTATTTTCAAGATGGAAAAATATTTGACTTATTTAGTTTTTACGATTTTGGAAACAACCCCATATTTTTCTAGAAAATTCTGTAGCATATTTTATGTCACATGCGATTTAATCAGACAGTAAAGCTGGAATCAAAGATTCGGACCCAGTGCACTTCCTTTTTTTTTTTTTTTTTTTTCTTCAAATGTCATGATCCATTAGCTGTTAATTCTATTTGCAGCTTTTTTTTTTGGGGGGGGGGGAACATCCTGTTGTGTAGAGGCCAGTTTCTGTAAATGATATAAATAACTGGAATTCAGTCAAACTTGTGGCATCTGCAGTGCTTAAGTGTTTGGCTGAATTTGTACCATGCTGGACACGTTAGAAAAAAATGCACAAGTGGGGTTAGTCTTCAGTTCTTCGCATTGTTAATCATCAGGGATCTTTCTGCCTTAAATGTTTTAGTAAGAGTTCTACTGCCTCAACTTGTACAGATTTTTTCTGAATATATACATGTGTGTGTGTGTGTGTGTGTGTGTGTGTGTGTGTGTGTGTTTGTGTTGTGTGTCCAGTGTGGGATCTGCTGTACTGGCGCGATGTGCAGAAGACGGCGTGTGTGTTCGGAGCAACACTGTCACTGTTGATCTCTCTGAGTCTCCTCAGCATCATCAGCGTGTGTTCGTACATCGCTCTGACGCTTTTATCTGTCACCATCTGCTTCCGAATCTACAGAGGAGTCACAGATGCTCTACAAAAGAGCGAAAACGCACACCCGTTTAAGTGAGAAGCATATAACCATATAACCTGCAAGTGTATCTTTTAAAGTATTAAAGCACTTAGATATATACCTTGCCTGTTGTGTGTGTGTGTGTGTGTGTGTGTGTGTTTTGTGTGTGTGTGTGGTGTGTGTTTTCAGATTGTATCTGGAGCAGAATGTCCTTCTACCAGCTGATGTAATTCATAAACATGATGACATCCTGTTGAAGTACATCAATGCCGCTCTTAATGTACTGAAGCATCTTTTCCTGGTAGAGGATCTGATTGACTCTCTAAAGGTATAATCCATAATAGTAATAACAATAATCATAATAATAATAACCATAATCATAATACTAATAATAGTAAGAACAGTACTAATAATAGTCTGTTGTTTTTCCATGTTAATTGTGAACAGTTTGCGGTGCTTCTGTGGGTTCTGACCTACGTCGGGTCTGTGTTTAATGGACTCACCCTTCTCATTATCGGTAAGTGTTCACCTCAGCAGGGTTTAATGGGAAGACTATTTTCCTCGAGCGGAGTTGGGCCACAGGAGAATATAAACACACCAGTAATAAAATTGTGAAATATAACCCAAACTTTATAGCTTTGAATTAGTGACCTGAAAATTAACGTACCGCACTGAAAAACCAAACCTTATTTGCATTCTGCTTGGATTCGCTCATCTCTTCGGCGTGGTGTTACTTTTTCACTTTTATGAATTAAACACCGACGTTTGGATAAACCGCGCATTCTCATAATTTAATGATTTGATTCCAGAGCTGGTCCTTCCTCTGGACGTAATCGAATCCCTCCCTGGTCTCTTCTCTAGGTCCTCTGTTATTCTCTTTCTTAGACCCACTTCGAATACTCCTGTGGTCCCTTTTTGGGTTCTTCACGTTCCTGCTCTAGTCTCTCACCTTGTTTCTTCTCCCCTTTTCCCTCCTTTGGTACCTCTGTAAGATCTGTTTCTTTTCATTTATATTTTATGCTCATATTTATTTGACAGGTGCTTTTATTCTTCAAAAAACTTTTTATATATATATATATATATATACTCCCTTTTGTATGGACCTACGAGTGACTGATCTGTTCCTGGTCCCCCACACCCTGTTCAAGTTTCTCACTCAGACATGACTCCAAACTATCTCTCGCCCCCCCCCACTTCCCTGGTCCCTTCTGTGGTCCTTGAATTAAACTTTTCCCTCACCACCACCCTGTTTGGTTTCATCCATCATTCCTGTTTTTAAGCCACACCTCCAGGGCAAGCCTACCATGGCTTCTTCTCTAGCTCCTTGCGTGGTCACTCTGCTAGTTCCTCTCTCAGACCTCTCTTTAGTCCTTATTTTTGGCACAGCAGGGTGTAAGGAGAAAGAAAACATCATACACATACCACATCAGGGATCAGGTTTGGTCAACCTGCTCGTCGGGGTGGTAAGGAACTCGGCTAAAACAATGGCCTTGCTGCCCCACGGCTCCTTTGAGCTTTTCCAATGTGGGTCCCTTTCACCGCACAGCCTCGACACAGCTCTTCCAAGATTCCCTACTACTCTTGTCTTGTCTGCTGAATCTGGTACCCGGAATATTTTTTTCCCTCTTTTAAACCCCAGCGCAGTGAAATTCTTCTCGCTCATCAGGAAATTTCTGACATAGTTGACATCCCGTCTCTGACCGACGCAATCTATCTGTTGACAAACATAAATACTTTACTGTCCCTATCAAGAGTCTTTCCTAGTTCACATTGTAACCCTTCTGCATTGCATATTTTCTCTTATTGCTTCAACAGTTTGATCTTCCGCTCTCATGCAAAATGTCACTCAGATTTTATGATGGCACTCAGGCTGCGCAGTAATACCTCAGAAATAATTGACCACATGTATGCTTGAACAATGGTTTAACTTCAAATCTGCAATTTAACCCACCGACACAAAGCCCTGCTTAATAGAATCTGTATGACTGCTGTTGACACTCTGTCACTGTTAAGCCTCTTACTACGTTTTTTTTTATTTTATTTTTTCCCCTCCAGTCATTAAGCTTACATCTGCCATAACGCTTTAATAAACCGCAATTTATTTAAAATTCCTCTCACATCCTTCAAGTGCTTAGCTCAGATTACACCTATGACTAGCTGGGTCATCACCGAGTTAAGCACAGATTACTGCTGTTTACATTTTGAGCTTTTTTTAGTCACAATTTATTTAATTCCTTTGATTTTTTTGTTTTGTTTTGTTTTGTTTTAACATCCTTACGATTATGCTTGCAAAACAAGAACGTTCTTTAAAGGTTCTCCTGGTAGATTAGATCTTGGCCCACATTTTTCAGATTTTTTTTTTCCCCCACTCATGTTTATGTTCCACTTTTCCCCGTTTCGAACCCCAGATGGCTCCGAAGCCCTTCTACTCTTGAAGTATTAAAGCAGGTCTTAAGGAACGAAGGCAAGACAAAAATCTTAAATATATTTTCACTAGAAAAATTATGCGCACAAAATTGTAATGAGGATTAACAGTCGTGAAGAGGGATGGGTTCATTTTTAAAGGCTGTAAGCAGTTTAGCAGAGCCTTTGATCATTTTCATCCCGTTCACTATCAAAATGTTATCAAGGGAAGTAAAACTATGTAAGAGGATGAAATAAGCAGGTAAATATACTGTACATCTATATACCTTATCTGATGCATAGACTCAAAAATACACTCTCGGCTAAAGTTAAAGCAGTGGCCAAATCAAAAGTGGACCAAGTAAGGACAGCGTAAAAGTTTCCTGAATGCAAACGAGGTGAGATTAAATAAATAAATAAATAAATAAATAAATAGGCTAATGCAATGAACCTTTATAAAACTGTAATTCATTATTAAGGAGCGTTTTCACCTCACATTTACCTTAACTTTTCTTTTTCGTGAACATTATAAGAAAATAAGTAGCTGTAAGCTGAGTAAATCAAATGCGGAACTGAATCACAAGCATTTATGCACCGCCATTGAAATTCACACTGCAAAATAGATCAGTAGACAGAGGATAACAAAAACAACAACAATAATAATAACAATAATAATAACAATAACAACAACAATAATAATAACAATATTATTATTAATAATAATATTATTAATAATATTAATGTTTTATATTATTATTATTATTATTATTAATAATAATAATAATAATACTAGTAGTAATAACAGTGTTAATTGTGCCCTGCGAGTAGTTAGGATGCAAGAAACTTTGCTTCGTATTGGAGCGTACTGTATGAGATGTTGTGAAGGAGGCAGGACGAAGGGTAACAAGGCCAGTGATTAACATGAAGCCGAGGTTATAGGTGACTTTGTTTACTCCAAGAAATTACTTATTCATAAGCAAGAAAGGCAGAGAAGATGTAAGCAGATGTTCTTTGAAGAGTGGAGAATGAATGAAGGTCAGGAATGAAAGCCAGCGACCAACTGCTCAAGTATGACATGGTGAAAGGGGGGAAAAAAACAGTCATGGTATAGAGAAACTGGCCGGGAATTTTGATAATGAGTTTTAAATTGATCTCTCTCGCTCTCTCTCGCTCTCTCTCGTAGGTGACGTTGCAGCCTTCACCTGTCCCATACTTTATGAAAAACACAAGGTGAGTCTAATCACCATGAAAGGACCTCAGGGCATGTTGTTAATGATGATCCAATGTGATGTAGCATATAAGAGCATGTCACAAAGTGTTTCATTCTTCAAATACTTCAAAGCACCTGTAGTTTTATTTATTTTTTCATATTTCCTAATGAACGTTTAACAATTTCTAGTCACTTTTATTGATGTAGAATGTCAGTAAAACAAGTCAAGCACTTGTCACTGTGTAAATGTGTTGTATTTACCAGATATACACTATATTGCTAAGAGTATTCACTCACCCATCATTGAATTCAGGTGTTTCAATTGCTTCCATGGTTACAGGTGTATAAAATCAAGCACCTAGGCGTGCAGACCGTTCTACACACATTTGTACAAGGAATGGGTCACTCTTAGGAGCTCAGTGAATTTCATCGTGGTACCGTGATAGGATGCCACCTGTGCGCATAGGTCCAGTCATGACCGACAGCAACTCAGCCTTGAAGTAATAGGTTACGCAAAATCACAGAGCAGAGTCAGAGGATGCTGAGACGCATAGTGCACACAGGTCGGCAACTTTCTGCATTTTATGAGTCAGTAGCTTCAGACCTACAAACCTCGTGTGGACTTCAGATTTGCTCAAGAACAGTGCGTAGAGAGCTTCATGAAATGGGTTTTTCATGACTGAGCAGCTGCATCCAGGCCTGGATGCATCATCGGATGCAGTGGTGTAAAGCAGCCGCCACTGAACTCTTAAGTCAGTCAAGTGTTCCCTGGAGTGCCGAATCACGCTTTTCTGTCTGACAACCTGATGGACAAGTCTGCCTTTGCCGTTTGCCAGGAGAACGGTACTAGACACTGCATTGTGCCAAGTGTAAAGTTTGGTGGATGGGGGGGGTTTATAATGTGGGGTTGTTTTTTAGGAGTTGTGCTCTGCCCCCTCAGTTCCAGTTAAAGGAACTCTTAATGCTTCAGCATACTAAGACATTTTGGACAATTTCATGCTCCCAAATTTGTGGGAACTATTTGAGGATGGGCCCTTTCTGTTGCAACATGACTGTGCACCAGTTCTCAACGCAAGGTCCATAAAGACACAGATGAGCGAGTTTGGTGTGGAAGAACCTGACTGGCCTGCACAATAGGAGATCTTTGGGATGAATTAGAGTGGAGTGTGCGAGCAGGTCCAACATCAGTGTCTGACCTCACAAATACACTTCTGGAAGAATGGTCAAAAATTCCCATAAACACACTCCTAAACCATGTGCAAAGCCATTGCAGAGGAATTGAAGCTGTTATAGCTGCAAAGGATGCACCAACATCGTATCAAACCCTACGGATTAAGAATTGAATGTTACTCAAGTTCATATGCATGTGACTGCAGACGAGCGACTAGTTTTAGCAATATAGGCTATCTTTATAGCATTATATCTTTTAGCTCATATGATGTGATTAGTTGATGTTTTATAAACTGAATTGTGTTCATTTCCATGGTCTATCTTACAAAGACGCAGATTGATCATTACTACGGACTGGTCAAGGACAATCTCCAAGACGTACTGAAAAAGTAAGCATGAAGTCAAGTCATTACTTTCTTTTCCTTTAAGCATTAGCGGACACATGGATGTACATCGATACAATTAGAGGCAAAACACATCGTCACATTAATCTTACAGAAGTCATTTCTGAGATTAACAAAGAGTAAATTTGCAAAGATTTTGTTTCTTTTCAACAGGAGTATGTTTGCTCATACATTCCACATTATTTGCTGGAAATGAACCACTGTGCTTTCAATTATTTTTCTCTTCAACGGCATTCGTGGTACAGACACATGCGATGTCAAACAGCAGGGACAGATCTATAATGTGACAGCTGGCGCCTCTTCCGTGGCACTTGACACTCTAATTAGCGTGCTACTTCTCTACCCCCTAAAGTAATTTTATTAACCGCAAACTGACTGTACTGTCAAATCCTCTTAAACTGCAATCCCTATGAGGATTCTATTATTTATATGTGCATTCAAACTGTGTGTGTGTGTGTGATGGGGAGGGTGTCCTGGATTGAATTCAAGATCCAGTTACATACTTCAGACAAAATTGAAAGAAAAGCATTGTACACGTTATGCGTTATGTTAGTACGGTTTGGGTACATTGTGCCGTGTGTTCTTTGTTTGTTTGTTTTATTTATTTTAATTTGTCTTATTTAAATATTACACAAACATAACCCGAGTAAATACAAAATCCAGTTTTTAAATTATGATTTCATTTATGAACAGAAAAAACCTACCTGGCTCTATGTGTTTAAAGTAATTTCCTCATAAACCTAATAACTGGTTGTGCCTTGGCGGCGACTACTGCAATCAAGCAATAACTTGACATGAGTCTTCCGCATTGCTGTGGAGGAATTTTGGCCTAGAATTCAGAATTTTAATTCAGCCAGATATTCACAAGTTTTTAATTCATCCACACTGTTTAGGGATTTCAATTGGAAACCTTAATTTTGTCATTCGCAACCATTCAGAGGTGGATTTCTGGTGTGTTTTGGATTATTGTCCTGCTGCATAACCCAAGTGCGTTTGAGCTCGACGTTACAAACTGATGGCTGGACATTCTCCTGCAGATTTTCTGGTAGAGCACAGAATAAATGGTTTATGGAATTCATGGCAGATCATCATCCTGCAAAGCGGCCCCAGACCACCACCACCACCACCACCATGTTAGACTCTTGGTGCGATATTCTTTTTATGAAATGCTGTGTTAGTTTTTTTGACCAGATTTAAAGGGATGGACAACTTGCAAAAAGTTAGACTTTTGTCTCACCAGTCCCATAAGTCTTGGGGGTAATTAAGATGTTTTTCGGCAAAGGTGAGACAAGGCTTTGTATTCTTTTTGGTCAGCAGTGGCTTTCACCTCGGAACTCTCCCATGAATACCAGTTTTGCCCCCAGTATCTTTCTTATTGTTGAATTATGAACACTGACCTTAACTAAGGCCCGCAGTACCTTAGATGTTGTTCTCAACTCTTTTATAAGCTTCTGATTGAGTCATCATTGTGCTCTTGGAGTAATTTTGGTAGGTGAGCTACTCCTGGGAAGGTTCACTAATGTTCCAAGGTTTCCTCATTTGTCAATAATGTCTCTCATTTTCTAAAGCCTGCGAAATGGCTCGCTAACCCTTTCCAGACTGATACATGTTTCTCATCTGTTCTCATCTCACCTGGAAATTAATTTTCAAAAATGTGTTTAATCACATTTCATTCATGATTTAGCAAGGGGGAGAAATTACTTTTCTTTTTTTTTTTTTTTAATACATAGGGCTGGTGGGTTTGGATAGCTTTTTTTTTCCCCATAGTAAATTAAATCAGCATTTAAAAGCTGCATTTTGCATTTACTCAGGTTATCGTTGTGCAATATTAAAAATATTAAAAATTTTAATTGATCTGAATCAGTTAAGTGTGACAAATATGCCAATAAATAAAAAAGATATATTTTGGCAAATACTTTTCACACACTGTACTGTAGGTGTTTGGAATCCTTAAAGCTGTTCTGGTGTCTTGTGATGGCTTAACATCTCATTAAAACACTTTTTTTTTCCTTTAATATGTCCCTTGTCTGTTTACCAAATATAGTTAAGAAAAAAGGCAACTGCAAATGTGTCACTGGCTGTCACATGGCTTTTTTGTCAGCTTGCAAATTAACTGAATAGTCCTATTGTGTAGTGGTCAAGTTAAATATTGGGCTTTTAATGTGTGGCTGACTCAGACGATATTTTTGCACAGACGGACTGGAACATTTACTTAATTGCATTTTGTGTTATGTAAAACAGTACACTTTAGACTATTGATACACAGAAGCCAAAAGAGACGTCTATAAATGCATGCGTCTGTCTAGTGTTAATTTTGTTGCTGTAACTTTTTATTTTTCAGGATTCAGGCAAAGATTCATGGCATAAAGAATAAAGCTGAATAAAGAACAGCAGTATTGGAACGCGAGTGAATGAACAGCGTGGAATGTGTGTTTATGCAAAGCTGTTACAGTAGTGTGTGGTAATCAATTACGTGTTAAGGAAAAAAAAATCCACTTAAAAATAAACGGATGGTGTATTTTCATTTTATTACTTTTCTCATTTTATTACTTTTCATTGCAGCAGTGTTTACTTCATTGACGTTTCTTTCTGTGTAAACGAAAATGAGCTTATAAAAAAAGTAAAAACGAGAGTGTTATTATTCCACATCTTTATTTTTTAATGTGAATAGCTTCAGTTCTATGTATAGCATATATGTTGACTGTGAAGATCGATGTAAATCATTTCATGTAGGTTTATTTTATGCTGTTATACTGCTGTCTCTCAAAATAAAATAAATGCAAATAAATCATATGGGTGAATTCAGTGATTATTATTTTTGTCCCTATTACTTTATATTCTATCATTTGTTTGTTTAAACCTTTTGTGTGTAAGACTGAACGCGAGAGAGAGCAGGAGAGAATGTGGAGAATGTGCAAAACCAATCAACTGGAGAAATCCCATCAAAGCCATACCGAGTGCAGCAACACAACAATCAAAAACATACGCAACAAACGAAGAAACTATTAAACCTGATATACAATTTGCAACAAAATACATTTAAGTTTAATCGGTTTAACCTAATTTGAAATAAATTGTTATAAAAATTAAGTAGAAACATACATTTTAATTGTACAGGAACAGGGAACGTGCGTAAGAAGCGTAAGCAAACAATAATAATGGTATTGTTGTTTTTCCGGCTGCAACAATCAAGGGGTCGCCACAGATGACCATCATATGTATACAGTACTTACACCAGATGTTCTTGACACAACTATTTATCCAGGCTTGAGACCTGCTCTGCATTCAGTTGCTGGGAACCGAACCTGGGCCTTCTGCATGGCAGGTGAGAGACCCACCTGTGAGCCGCCGCAACCACCGCAAAAAAAGACATCAAGTACTGTATTCTCTCCTTTTTTTTTTAGTTAGACCTCAAGAAAACAACATGCAGTTGGAGGAGATCTGTTAAGACAAATGAGATCATACTTAAAAAAAAAAAAAGTTTTGCAGAATTCAGTATAATTAGTCAACGACAGGGTGATGTGCCCAGTGCAGCATACTTCTGCACACTTTTGAAGTTTACTAATGTTCTACAGCAGCATATCCTTTAGTCTTTTGTTTCTATAATACCACAACAATTTGTCAATTATGATATACTGTATATATTTATTCAACACACTTTTTTTTTCCCAATCTGAATCATTCATGGGATTTTGACCAAACCTTCACAAAACCCTTATTAGGAGGTGTAGACGTGCACTATAGCTCATTTGTTTTCCAGAGGAACTGAAACGTTTATCGATTTCTTTTTGTATAATATAAAATAATTCACTTTAGTCGTCTGTAAATTAATCATCATGTGTGTCTGTGTCTAGTGTTAATTTTATTGCTGTAACTATTTTTCATGATTCAGGCAAAGATTCATAGCATGAAGAAAAAAGCTGAAGAAAGAACAACATTGTTGTTAATGGGATTTTGACCATACCTTTACGAAACCTTTATTAGCAAGCGCGAATGAGTGTGCACTCGCTTTTTTGTTTTTCCAATAACATCCCTATAATTTCTTTTGCACATTCCTTGGGAAGGCCACACATGTCTTCCCAGGAAGACTCATCTATTTTCATATACAGTATGTATATAATGTTGTGGTTCAGTTTGTCTGTTAGTTCTCGTTATGAATTGCATTACAGCAGCTATAAACAGTTCCTTCTCTTTGTAACCCATTTTAAAGTCAATATTGAGGGGGAAAAAAACAGACCAATCTTTTAAGTTATGGCATCTGAATTTTCATCTTTCACTCACTCAGGGAGAAAATGGTGTTGAATTATCACGCTTCATATATTTCCCACATACCTCCACTTGGTGTTGCTGTTGTACTTTTAAAAATAGACTCAGCTGATGTTCGTGTGTGTGTGTGTGTGTGTGTGTGTGTGTGTGTGTGTGTGTGTGTGTGTGTGCGTGTGTGCGTGTGTGCGTGTGTGCGTGTGTGTGTGTGTGTTCTATGTAAAATACAGAAACTCAGTAGATATTTATTGATTTATTGAGAGGTTGGGAGTGATCAGCTCAAGTTTCTTTGTTTCTCACACACACACTCACTCACACACTCACTCACCCATTCAAATGCTCACTGGCTCATACATTGACTCTCTCACTCACTCACTCCAGCAGACAGAAGACCTTTCACAAGGCTAAGATATTGGCATTCAAGTACAGAGAGCTGCACAGGACCATGGACAGAGGTAATATCACAGATTTCCACAGATAGCCACTGAAATAAGGACCTTTTTATTTTATTTTTTATCTTAATCCTGTGGTCAAGCAGAACCAGGGGTGAACTTTTTAATATGTGTTATAAAAGGAATTCTACAACCATAGCAGTGTCAGTCAGATGATGGATATGTGTTCATTGAGGCACATTTTACACCAGACAAGAGTCGTATATTATAGTTTTATGTTATATTTATGCCAACATTTGTAGCTTTGTGGGGGGAAAAAGCAGCATGTGGAACCTGATGCAGCCATGGGAAAAATGTGTGGGTTCCCACTGGTTGACTGGTCTCCTCTTACTTCAGTGGTACCTGATAGACTACAGTATTGTTTAGCAAAAAATAACACACACACACACACACACACACACTCACACACACACGCACACACATAAAATGCACTGACTCATTTCCTGAGTCTTCATCAAAGCTATTCACATGTTCTATAGAAATACAAGAAAACAAAAGGGTCCCGAGGAAACAAAAGAGTTCCAGTGAGCTACAGTATAGAAAATATTACCATATTGAATTTTTGCATGGATGTGACTAAGATGTTGTCAATCACAACAGTGGATGGCAAAAGTACTCTAAGCGAACATTGGGTTACTATGTATTTTTGTTTAGATTTACATTTAAGGTTTATTTTGCAGCCAAAAAACCCCCCAAAACGTTATGGAAAGATTACCTGATAACCTACCGGATTACCTGATGCTTTGTCACAAAGAAAAAAAGAGTATCTTAGAAATCGTTAGCTTCTGTTCTGTTGATTTGCCGCACAGTGGCTTAGTGGTTAGCATTGTTGCCTTGCACCTCCAGGGTCCAGGTTTGATTTGGGTCTGGCATGGAGTTTGCAAGGTCCCTCCAAGGTCTCTAGTAAGACTACAGAGGTTTCTAGATGTACGTTTCAACTGATTATTTTTATACTATGTTGTGGTGAAGTGCAAAAATGGCTAAAAAAAAAATGTAATAAAGATGTTAATTTGCAGAAGTTCTATTTGTCATCGTAACAGGATTACCTCAGATGATATATAAACATTTGGTGGTGTTTGTCAGCATTAGCTCATTCAGTGCTTGTGTTGTAGCTGATGCTATAGAATATGCTGTTGATTATGCTACATAAAATAATGTGCGGGTAACATTAACTAATACAGTGTGCGCTTAAAGCTTTTCTTTAATTTTGTGTCCAAGTGAAGTTCTTTAGTAACTGTACTAAAACAACCAGGAAGAAAAATGTTAAAAAGGCTGTAGCAGTGCGGGAGATCAGTCGGTTTAACGACCATACAATGTCACATTTCCGCGAAATCCCCAAAAGGAGGAAAAATTAGAGAGGTTCCTTTTTATTAAAGATGGTTGCATTGTTTGCAGTCTGACAGAACATTGTTTCAGTGCTTTAGTGTGTGTGTGTCTGCGCTTGTGCATGCAGGCGTGTGTGTGAAAGTCGTCTTACACAGTAGACCCCAACACCCACCCCAGGATAAAGTTCAGGTTAATTTATTCTATTTTTACTTTATATTTTGTATTAATTATTTTTATATAAATATTTCTGGTTGTGGAACATGACTTTCCATTGTTTCTAATGGGGAAATTCGTTTTTATATATGAATCCTTTGATATACAAGCACACTTCTGGAAAAATTGCACTCACAATCCAAGGTATAAGTGTACTGACATCTCAAGCTTCCTCATAAAGCACTATTTAACTCTTCTGGGTTTGAATTGCAAATAGTGTAAAATTGAAAACTAGTGCACTATGTAGAGTGTAAAATCCATTTGTCCACATACCAAGTAGTACCCTTGATGAGAAGTTAGAAAAGGACTTGGGATTCTGCCGTGTTTGAGGCGGGAGGCGCAGTCAATGTCAAGCTGAATGCCTGACCATGATTGACAGACATTTTGATGTCATTTGCGAAAGATAAATAATGAATAAGGAGGAAAAAGGGAGTGAACATGGAAAGATAACGATGTGAAGTTTAGTAACATCTAGGGAAATGTAAGAAGACAAAAACCAAACAATATAAAAATAAGTAAGCATAAAGTGGTTTACAGTATCTGCCAAATCATAATCCCTCACAACTTCCAAACATAGATTAATAAAGTAACCATACAACAGGAATGATTATACAAATAATCAATTGCTTAAAAGCTAGTAAAATTGGGCTTTGAGACAATGAAGTAAAAATGAATGTTATAACAAGGGCGAGACTGTTGCAGAGTATGAGAGTAACTTAGAAATGGCCATAAATATTATGCACATGCTTGGTAGATTTCATAAATTTTGTGCGTATGTGTGCAAGGCATTGCAAATCAGGTCTACAAAATTATTCAGCTCAGGTACTCATTTTTATTTCCCACTGTTTTATGAGCTGTGATTTACAGACCAACTGAGTAAATGATAAATCACTGAGGACACTCTAGCATTGTACGTAATACAAGACATATTTTATTGAATTAATGTAACGTAACAATTACTTTCAAGGATTTTCTTACAGTGAGGATAATCCGCTCTTCTGTCCTCACCCACTGACACCAGTCTTTATCATCCCTTCACAGGGCACGGACACAGTGTGGGTGCCTGACACTGTGTGTGTGTGTGTGTGTGTGTGTGCACGCGAATGTGCATGTGTGTCTCTATGCACATTGTGAATGAGAGCAGTCGCTTGAGTCACATTGTGCTTTAGCTTTGTCTGTTTTTTTTTTTTTTTTTTTTTGGAAAGAAAAAAAGTTGGCTAACAAACACACACATGCACATAGAGCAGGGAAAGAACCCAAATGTTTTCCACTCCAAAGTGTGCAGCACCCACAAAGGGAAAAAAAATCAGAGTTTTGTGTTTTTGTGCTATTGGGAAGCATATGAAAAAAAATGAGCTTGGAATTGTGTAAAATAAACTCACACAGAGTTAGTGTTTGTGTTTATTGCCAAGACACAGCATTTCCCCTCGCTCTCTCTCCCTCACTCGTAACACTGCAAACCCAGGAGACCTGTTAACTTGCAACAGAAGACAAAACCAGATTTCACATAAATCCCAGCAGGAGAAAATTACAAAGCCATAAAGACTCTTTATCGGATGTTATCCATGAACATAGATAACACTGACGTTTTTGTTGGCTACAAGCTGCCACAGTGGAAAAACTAAATTATATTTTGCTTTTGCCAGTCCACATATGTGTAATTTGACATTGTATCCACTAGACATAGAACTGTAAATTGTTCTTTATCTATCATTGCAGTGTTTTTCTTTCTTGCATAGAAAACCTGATTTCATAAGATGAAATGTGAGGAAATATGCAAATGCAATGCCAACCTGCATAAACATAAATGCAGCCAATGCCACTGTAGAGATCGAGACCATTCAGTAAATGTTTTATTTGTTTATTATTATTATTATTATTATTATTTGGGGTAAACTCTAAAGACAATTGTGCAGGAAAGGTTTAGAAAACTAGCAGTTCCTTAAATACTCAACCCATTTTTCAACCACCAACAACAATGGGTATAACACCTGCAAACATAATAACAGTAACCCATAACCCCAACATAATACAAAAAATAATAAAACAGTAACATAACCCCAATCTAATAACCCAAAAGTATAAATTTCCAACAAACTTAATAGCTGTTAAAATCGCAGGGATGCATTAATATTTTGAGAAATTTGTGCGATTTTCACCTTAAAAGTTACAGAATTTTATTACTCACTCACTCACTGATCGCCTGTCATCTGGACATGCAAGGCAACATTGTTAACAACTAAGACACTTTTTCCCCAGTTTGTATTACATTTGTGGTTAATTATGTTTGTTTACTGTTTTTATGTTGGTAGGTGTTACACAATGGTGAACATCCCTGAGATCACATTTCCCCCATTCTGGTAATGTTGTACCATTATCCTATTTTATTGACCTGTATCTGTATGAGTTTATGCATTGTTCTGGTGCCTCTGTCCCAATACAAATCACAGGCATTTTAAAGTAATCACTTAAATAATCCATCCGGCTCTGTGTCTTGACAGAGGTTTGACACTGGTAAATTGAAGAATTTTAAGAATTTCTTTTCAATCCTTCCCAAAAAAAACTGTGATTAAAAAATGCATTTCATTATGTGTTAAAAACCAAAGCAAATAGACATTTAACCTCTTTTTCTCTCTCATTCAGACTCTGCAAATGGAGTAATAGGTGTAAAAGTGTTTAAACTCTCTAGCAGACAGTCTATTGATCAGAGAATTAATTCCCCAGGACTGCCATGCTGCCCCATGATTCAAGGACTCTATACCATATACTACTGTAGTATGTTAGACAACAGTTAGTTCTACTGAGTAAAATGATTGGACAAGAGGCATTCCACATCTGAGGTTGTTTTTGCCTAATACTAAGACCTGCTACGTACGTTCAGATTATTTGTATTATATTTTTGCACAAAAACACTGTTGGTTTGGGTTGGAGAGCCGCACCACGAGATGGAATAATTTTATTAAGAGCCCTTATGCAAGGCTTCTGACAGGGTCAACAAAGCAGGAGATAGTGAGAGTTCTCATGAAACACGCACAGGAAGACCTTCCCATTTGGAGATAGCATGGGGCACAGGAAGACCTTCCCATTTGGAGATAGCATGGGGTTATTAATTATGAACGTAAAAAAAAAAAAAGCGGCGGCACGGTGGTGTAGTGGGTTTCCTCCAGGTACTCTGTTTCCTCCCACAGTCCAAACACCTGCAGATTAGGCTAACTGGCATTCCCAAATTGCCTGTGTGTGTGTGTTGTGCCCAGTGATGGATTGGCACCCTGTCGGTGTACCACGCCTTGTGCCCGAAGTCTCCTGGGATAGGCTCCAGGCCCTCCGTGACCCTGAATACAGGATAAAGAGATATAGATGATGAGTGAGTGATGAGTAAAAAGAAAACCAAAGAAAACTGAAAACAAAAAACTAACAGAGCCCCGCCGTGTCCTCAAGACCTGATGGTGCTCTGGAAACTAAAAATAAACCATTCTCTATCCTCTTAGGGCAATTCTGCCCTTACCGAGGATTTACATGTGTTTTATACAACCGCCATCGTTACAGTACCCCCCTCTACGGACAGCTCCTAACACCCGATAGTGAGCCTGGACCCTACCTAACTCTTTAATGAGTTCGTGGTCCATTGTATGCTGAGATGGGAGAGCACAGTCACGCAGGCTCCTGACCCCCGCCTGGTGGTCCTCCGCTTGGCCTCCATGGGGGCATTGCTATGTCATTTCATGGGTGGGTGTCAGGATGGGCCTTCGTCATGGGTCTGCAGCCCATGAGCCATGAGGAGCAGAAATAACTGGGGCAAGTAGGTACTGGGACCAGAGGTTGGGCACCCTTAACATAGCTTTGGGCCCATTGACCTCCCTAGTTCGAAACAGAACAGGTCAGCCAGTCAATGCAGAGGTTGTGATGTTGTAACCAGCGAAACCCCAGTACCACTCTCTGTTCTGGCACCAGGGTTACCAGAAACAAGTTCTGCTTGGAGTGACGTCCAAGCCGTAGTGTAACTGGGGTGGTCCGCTGCATCACAGGCCCCCGACTTGGGGCTGGCTGGCCAGGGAGCAACGGGATGGCAGAAGGGAACAGGCTAACTGGACTAGCCTCTCATCTATAAAATTTTCCTGTGGCCCCTGAATTAGTAAGCGCATCCCTCAGACTCTCTGGATTCCAGCCCCTGAGAGCATAGCTGGTAGGAAGAGCCCTGCATGATGGTCTCTTGACTTTTTGCCCCCTCCTGGGGTGAACTTGTATGTGGTTTGCTATGCCACAAGCTTCACTTGCCCTTTGGGGCCTCCGTGGGCCACTGCTTCTAGCGATGCCTAACCTCATGGGCTCTCCCATGTCTTCTTCCAGCTCTAACTCAGGCTCTATATGAGGGGCAGGATGTGAAGACTCATGCTCTATAGTTCTATGGACAGAGGTAAAGCTTTGCACCTATAGCCGGGCGGACGACTGGACGACGATCATTGCTGCATGTAAATTTCAGTTCAGGAGGTGTTTTGTAGCCACTTTTTGCTCTTGAGTGATAATAATGAATTTATATTTACATTTTCATTTCTTGGATGCTGTGTAGATCAATGCAAAAAAAAAAAAAAAATAATAATAATAAATAAATAAATAAATAACTGAACCAGAAATAAGGTGCATGCCACATAATTTATATCTAGTGTAACATTACAAACAAAACATTAAAAGTTGGGACAGATTATTTTAAACACAACAGAATTACAATCTCGAATTTGCTAAGCAGAGCACAAATGTAGAATAGTAAGTTATCATATCACAGTGGCAGGTCTAATGATCAAATCTGACAGACATGAGCCAGAGGCTTTTATTTATGCTTTATAAATTTTTAAATATTGCAGATTTCACACTGTATAATAATTTACTGTTCCATTAGCTGTTAATTCCCATTTATCAAATTAATTTATATTAATCTGAGGAAAAGATGCAAAGGCATAATATGGGCATTTGTGGAATTCAGGATCTGAGCAGATTTATAAATCATACAGTATGTGACGATCAGTAATTAATCTTGGTTTACACACTTTTATTAAAAACAATAATATTATATTTTAATAAAATCAGTTCATTTTAGGATAAAGTCACTGAGCTAAAGTATTTATGTTCCCACTGTGCCCATGTTTATGGGTTAACCTTTAGTGACTATGATGTAACAGTGTGTAAGCATTGTTAAAGCACTGAAAATTTTATACAGTTCACATACTACGTCTGCACACAGGTAGAAGTGTTCGAGATGGAATTGTATCTAAAATGGAAAAGCACACAGATTGAGGTCTTAAGGATACATGTGCATGCTGAAGGAGACAATTCTGATAGGATTAAATTTTAGGAAAGAGATCCATATTTTTGGCTATATAAAGTACGGTGCAAAAAAACGGAGCAGTCCCCATTGCTTCATATAAAATGTAAAATTATGTAGGTTAAATTAAATAAATGGGAACATATGTTTTACAGTAACAGCCTGCAAAGCACCTAAAGAAACAATATAAAAATTGGTTAACTAATAACCTCGGCAGCAACCTCATTTCCCCTCTTGTTTGTTCCAACCACTCAGCATTCAGCATTACCAGTGTCCTAATCCCCGGCCTGGTCCCTTCATACCTTAAGTTAGATGCTTTTTTTTATGCCAGCATGATTCTTACAGTAGGTCAGGTCACTGTGTGATCAACCAACAAAAATATTCATCTGAAGCTGGTCAGGTACAGGGACTTAAATAAAAATCAGAGCAAAACTGTGCCCAAAACGAGAGCCAACAAGGTCCTGGATGCCTGGATTCTTTAAAAGTAAAGTCAGAAGAAATAAAGAGGTGGCTCAAGACTTTTGCACTTTTTACTGTAGGTCACAAAACATTTAGGATAGGACCTAAACTCTGTTTCTGTGTGTAGGGAGCATCAATCCCAATTGCCATATTATAAAAACTATAATTATCGAATAATAACGATAAATGGATGAATGTCTGAATGAATGAATGAACAAACCAATACCATACAAACTGTATAAACTTTACTGAACGGACATTCACAACGCTGCATGCATTGTGAAGAGCTAAGTTGCAATTTATATTCTCTTTTGTTCTACTACTTTCCCATCTCCAAGTAAAGAACAAAATACATCTTTTTGAGTACTTGCTGTATGTGCACTAGCTTAAATCATATTTATATCTCAATTACAGATCCATCTCCAAAACATTCACAGACATCATTCCTTCCTGAATTCCTATTACAAATATCAATTACTTCAGCATGTCCTTTTTGAACGATATCTCCATATATCTCCACATACTGGAAGAATTCACAAAACTAATACGGTTTTCTCTGTCCTTCACACTAAGTATGTGACACTAAGAGACATGTCACTTACAAGTCAGAGAAAAAGATCCTTTTTAAACCTACGTTTGATCAGCACTCTTCTCCATACATTATGTCTCTCTTTTTATTTTATTTTATCCTTTATAGTCTCTTAGTAAATTGGGCATGAAATGAAAGTTAATATTGGGGGGGGGGGGGGGGATAAAAACATCTGATCTGAGTTAACAGTGCACGTGTGTGTTCTTGTGAGTAAGGAAATGAGTGAGAGAGATGTGGAAGTCATCAGTCATCTTGCCTAAAAGAATAATACAAAAATAGGAGAAAATTCATTTTGACTTTTTCCATTAAACACTAAAAGAATTCGAAATTGTATGATGGCGTTTGAGGAATGGAAGGGTTACATTCTAAAAAGAACAGATCTGGCATGAAGATGAGAGAGACATCATATCAGACCATCAGGTGAGTGCGATAAAGGGATCACCATTCGCTCTTATATAACAGAATTATGAATTATGATCAAAGAAAGAGAAGACTGAATAATTGTATCAAAAGCTTGCAGTTCTCTCTCAGAAAAATAATTCATAGTAATTCTTTGGAGAAAGACTGTAGCAATTTTAGCATACTGCTCAGAGAACACAGAAAACTCGGGGTCGACATGGAGGGGCCTTTATTTTTTATCTCATGCCCCATAGCACAGTCAATTAATACCAACTCCAGGGAAAACAACTCACTTGTCACATCTTTGCTTAACTTTGGTTTTGCACCTACTCGCTGCCACGCTTACTCAGCATTCAAAAAAGCAAGTGAGAGTGAAATCACATGAAAACCAGGCTGAGATGTGCCAGGTTAGTCATTTCTTCTGTAGATCATCCCCAAAACACCTCCCGCCTAGTGCAGACCCATTTAAAACCTTTCACCTACTTCCTCTCAATTGGTCTGTGACTAATCTGCTCGCCTTGATGATAGAGAAAGTAGGAAATCTGCAAATATGAGCAGTCTGGGTCATTCTAAAACAAATATGCTGCAACAGCAGAAAACAATGATCATTGGCATGATTGCGTGGTGTGAATAGAGGATGACAGGGTAAATAAGTAGCATCCAAGAATAATGACTGCTCATTAGCCAAACACTTCTTTTCCAATGTTGTTCTACTTGTCACCAAAATGAGGGCTTTGCAAGGAGTACTTGGCAGTCTTCTCTGTCCAACATTTTAAACGATAATGCTGCCCATATTTCTGTTTGGCATGTGAGTCTGCAACACAAAAAGGACAGAAAAATCTGGGGCGGAAAATGGGGTCTCCATTAAGAGCCAGGTTAACACTCCACAAGGTTTGCTGGGACTGCTTTGCCTACCAGACCAAATGTGGGGATCCCAGATCAGTCAGATAGCCGAATGATTGGGCAAAATCCCAGGCTAATATCCACCTGCTTTACTTCTGTCCTATCTAGATTTTGGTTAGTTGGTTTTGATTAACAATTTCCCGGTTGTCCTTGGTACTAAAAGTCAATGACCCATGGTAAAATCCAAGATAGAATAAAAACAAACCAGACCTAGACATTAGACACTTTTATTAAAAAAAAAAAAAAAAATCTGGTATTTAGGTATCAAATTTGAGGAATGCGTTCTCCGTGCAGATGTCCATGCAGAAACGAACTGACTCATACATCTTGAAGCACAAGCACAACTTGACTTTTCCAGTGAGACTCCTCTTTATCACGTTGATGATAATGGAGTCTGCCAAAACCTCTTAGCAGTATCCATGAAGGAGGGGAAAAAAATGAACCACACCTAACAGATCAAGGAGCCCATTAACAAATGGAACTGGATAGGCGTAGAATTTCAAAAAAGTATTCACCTTGAAGAAGTCCATGAAGAAACAAACTGATTCATCCAGCTTGGGCAGAATCAAAGTTCTAGTTACTGCATGACATATATTGCTCCAATTCTACTTTTTCCTTTACTATTTAATTAAGCAATCTCAACATCAGCTCAGAATAACTTCAGGACCATGTTGCCACACGTAACAGAACAGTAGACAAAAATGGTGTAATATCTGATTATAGGCTTGTACTTTATAAAGGTCAAGGTAGATTATATATTACATAAGCAACCAGATTAAATATTTCCTGACAGTTAAAAAAAAAAAAAGGCCCTGGTTTTTCACCCTGTTACATCACTAGCAAAGATGGCAGACATAAAGTGATCTATATGCCAAGCAGTGCATACAATACACCTCTGGCAGAAAGACATCCTATCCTTCTTTATATATGAATTTGCATGGCACTTTGTTGAGGGAAACAAATGGTTTATGCTGTCAAACTGACATTTACTTGTTAGCCTAGTGTCTCTAGTTTCAGAGCAAAGAAAAGCAGCTCTTGTGATCAATGAACAGTGTAGGAGCAATGCTCTAAATATAGAGGTGAGCCTATTCTGCCAGTAGAATGAATGCAGGAATGGGGCTGTGATAATAAAAGGAGAGTTGGGATAGCTATTTTCTAGGAGTGTGATCTGAGAGTAGCATGTGCAGCACCTAAGGAGGGCTATGCAAACGATTTAGCATAATGGAAGAAAAGTCTCTTTGCAAATGATGGGTAGAGGATGTAGATCTGCAGGGCAATATTTGTACAGCATGGTAGTGTAGCATACTCTGATGCCTTTTTGTTTTGGTGCTGTGTCTGGGGATATCTCTTGCCCAGTTTAGTGCATAACGATGAAGCCACTTTAAAACACAATTTGAAATGCAGTCAACCTTTTTGAAAGTCTAAATTTGCAGTTCATCAACTTTATTTCTCAGGCATGACATGGTGGGAGGAAATAGTCCAACCAGCAATGAACAAAAAGCATGGCTACAAATTAACCTATGCATGAATTGCATGCCAAAGACTTCTAGCCATGACTGGGAGAGATGCCTAATAGTGCTTGTTTCTTTCTATGCCAGAAAGAGCCCTGGGGTATTGCTCAGAAAGGAGAACATAGTGGCATGTGCTTGGGGTGCCATTGACTGCACTGAAATATACAGCTGGATATAAATTCTTTAAAAAAAAAAAAAGTCCTGCCACATTCCATGGTTTCCATTTTTATCTTTACACGTACAGTAGTTCCTGTATGCTGTCTTAACATTAACTATTAACTACATAACTATTGTTCTTCTGTGAAGGCTTTGAATTACAATATGGTGTGTGGCATGACTGTGGGGATTTTATCTTCCAGCCACAGGACCTTTAATAAAGGTCTGGGGTTCAGTCATCTTTTCAGTTTATCACAAAAGTGTTTAATGGATTTGAGGGTCAGGTCTTTGTGCTGCCTTCTCAATTTATTCTAGTGTACTGTACACTAGACAAACCATGTCTTCATAGGGCTTGTTTTGTGCACAGCTGCATTGTCATGCTGAAACATGTTTGGGCCTCTTACTTTCAGTGAAGGGACAATGTAATACTACGGCATTCAAATGCATTCTTTACTATTCGATGTTTTGTAGCAACAGATTTAAGAAAGCCTATACATGGCTGCGATTGTCAGATGTCTACAAACTTTTGGATACATGTGATGTGACACCACCTGTGCACTCAGTTTACTTCACTGTAACTAAAACACACAATAGCCTAATAAGCTGTCTGTTCTCATAGCATATGCAAAGGTGACACTTACTGTATGAGGCAGAATTGAACAAGAATTGTGCATCCATAAAAACCCTGATAGTCAAGGCCACTTACAAGCCTAAACTTTGTTATAGATGCAAATGAAAATGCAAAAAACAAACAAACAAACAAAAAAAAATAAACTTGAACTATTGAAATTGGTTGATGGTTACCAGATTAAAGAGAAAATGTGTGGAACACTAGGAGTGAAACACTAAGTACATTTACATTTAGGCATTTGGCAGGCGTTTTTATCCAAGCGACTTACAAAAGTGCTTTGTACAGTAGTTTCTGTCATTGGATAGATCCTTACACTGGGTTAACAGGTTACTAACTAAGCACTGACAGTCAAATAATGTTGGGAAGGGGGGTTATGTGCACTCAAATTATAATCTTCTCATCATAATTGGACAATATAGTATTATTGAATCTTTCCATCTGATTGGTCAGAAGGTCTTAATACAGTCATGCCAGATGTCTTGAGCATCCACACATTTCTTCATATTACTTGAAATTAAATTGTCTATAAAAAGAAATTGGAGATGTTTTATAATGACAGGTTTGTTTGGACCAACCTCAATACTAGTATGGTGCTTTGGTAGGCAAATATGAAAAAAAAAAATGCAGGGTGGCTCCTGATCTGTGCGGGACTGTAATTCAGATTATACTGTAGGATTATTAGGATTATCTGTGCACTCATCATATAGAAAGGTATCATTCTATAGTAACAGCTACTTCACAGGGAGCTGTATGGATAATATGTTTAATCTAAGGTTATTAATAATAAAAGAAACAAATAAAATTAATAAATAAACTTCAAATATTTGGAATATTTACATACAAACATACTGGAAGTCCTAATAATGAAACTGCAGATCTGGCTCTGAAATTCTATTTAATATATTTTATTTAGATTATTAATGTTTTTGCCAAAACTTACATCACCAAATATAATAATAATAATAATAATAATAATAATAATAATAATAATAATAATAATAATAATAATATGAAGAAGTCAACATCATCATCTTCATTAGAAGAAGGTTTCACAATCTATTTTTCACTTACTGTTCCTGATAGATATCAGAAGATAACTGAGGCTCCTGCATCAGTAATGAAGGCGCCTTGCAGTACTCATCATTCAAAGTGAATATGACATTCATCAGTTTCCACTCAAATGAATATTATCATATCCCTTCATCGTATACATGATGTGTGATATTTTAATAGAAATAAATATGAACTTCAAATCACAGGCAGGAGCAAAGGGAGAAAGCGACCAAATGTTTCTTTCTATTTGATCAAAATTCTTTTCCATTCATCACCCCTTAATATCTGTTACTATAAGTTACCATATACTCATAATTGACAGCTAAGTGAGAGGTGATTGCAGTGATTGTAGGAAAAAAGGTAAAAAGGAAAAAAGTAAGCCAAAATTTTGTACTTTTTGTTTCAATTAACACTAATAATTTTGAATAATTTTAATTATATGGGGAAAGGTGTAACATTAAGAAAAACACATGGTTATGAATTACAATTAGTATATTTGTATTGGTTGCTTTTATTTTTTTCATCGACTCTTATTTCTTAAATTTCTTCCTCTTGTAACATTTAAATATTTTTCCAATTGTTCAAGCCAGCTGAGGTTATCATTCAGCAAGTCAATGTAGCTGCCAGCAGTGATAAAAAAAGGAATAGAAATGCCTATGAGAGACACTTCTCCAGGGAATAAAACAAAATATTTTGTAAGATGCCTTCCAAAGAAAATTAATGAGACAGCAACAGGAAGGATAAGCTGTAAACATATGGAGAGACTTTACAGCTTTTAAAACTTGCTAACAAGCATTTTTTTATTCCCTCCCAAAACTCTTCACACATCTCATTGCACAGGAATTGTTTAATTGTTCCAATAGTTTATGTCCAAAATACATCCAAAAATCTCATTAATGTGTGAAAACTGACTCAGTTTTCACCAGCATCCATCCAACCATCCATCCATCTTCAACCGCTTATCCAAAGTTGGGTCGCAGGGTAGCAACCCCAAACTTCCATTTCCCCAGCCACCTCAGCTAACTCTGACTGGGGAATCCGGAGGCGTTTCCAGCCCAGTGTGGAGATATAATCTCTCCACCTAGTCCTTGGTCTGCCCTGTGGTCTCCTTCCAGCTGGACGTACCAAGAACACCTCCCTAGGTAGGCATCCTGGTGGCATCCTTACTAGATGCCCAAACCACCTCAACTGACTCTTTTCCAACGCAAAGGCTCTACTCTGAGCTTCTCAAGAATGACTGAACTTCTCGTCCTATCTCTAAGAGAAATTCCAGCTACCCTTCTGAGAAAGCCCATTTCGGCCGCTTGTATTCACAATCTTGTCCTTTCGGTCATGACCCAATGCTCATGACCATAGGTGAGGGTTGGAATGAAGATCATTGAGAGCTTTGCCTTTTGGCTCAACTCTGCTGGGGTTGATTCTCACTCGTAAACAAGACCCAGCAATGGTTAATAAAACAAAGCATGGTAACACCTTACATTCACATCCCCATTCTTGTCTTTCCCATGTCTACACACTTAATTTTTAAAAGACTTAAAAATAGATTTATTTATTCATGTTTACTTAAAGTTACTGAGTGTTAATGATGCTGAGGTCTAATGACTGCAGGTTGAAGGAGTGAATCGAACACAACTGAAAGTTGTAGCTGAGGGATTTGTGTAGGGGTTAGAACATGTGTTCACTTCTGTTCCTGAACAGCTGTTCACTTTACTACACACACACACACACACACACACACACACACACACACACACACACACACACACACACACACACACACACACACACACACACACACACACACACACACACACACACCTAAAAAGAAAAATACAGCATGTTGATCTCTTACTGAAAGCATGTCTTGAGGTTTAAATATTGAAACTCACTTTACAGCCTCAGTTATGAATTTTGCAAGCTGGCATCTGACAACATGTTTACACTCACATACACCTCCATCACACTGAACCATGCTACCACTACATCTGCAAAAAAAAAAAAAAAAAAAAAAAAAAATGGGTGAATGCAGTAAGAAATTGTACAACTTGGGAGGAACACAGTCAAAACCAGTAAGGATGTAGTATTGTCAACTTTGATGTGGGGCTGGCTCACTGGTAAAAAAAAAAGGGCGTGGTCAAAGCAAGACACAAAAAGAAATTAACTATGGCACTGATCAGTCAGTGGAATAACTAACACAGCTAACAAGCTAGGTGCAGTTGGGAAAGAATGTATGGCATTTTGAATGAGGTGTCATTGGGATGTCACTGCTTGCTACATCCATGGCATTCTCACAATGACCTCTTCAGGTTTGTGCTATGAAAAGCTCCATGCCACATTGTAGGTGAGTGCATTAACGTCATATAATATCCTTTTATTCGATCTGATGGTGTGGTCTGATATAGTAATAACTTGGTTCGCTCTCATTGGACCTGGTCAGCATACAATCATTTGCATGGGAAGAAATTAGTGACAATATGATGACAGGGATGTAGCGAGGAAATAGTATGAACTTGACAAATGCACATTTTTTCCATTTTGACCCATTTGCTGTATTTTTCAACAATTTGTACATACTGTACAGTGGGACCACTGTGGTCTTCATTACATTGATGGAACTACATATTACATTAATGGAATTTGACAGACTTATCCAGAACCATATCAAAAAAGACAAAGTCATGCTTGTTACCTTGGCCAGGGACTCTTTCTTAGATTCTTTCTCATATTCCTTATGAGGTACTTGTGAAGAGGAAGGTCTTTAGTTTTCATTTGAACATACTGACTTTTGACAACAAGGGAAATCTCATTCTACCACCTATCTGCCAGGACAGAGAAACGCCTTGAAGAATGTCTCCCTCGTACACTGAGAGTTGCTGGGTCCCATTGAGCATTACTAGAAAATTGGTGGGAGTGTATGGCAGTGTGGGCCATGAAAAGAGCTAAGATAGGTGGTCATTTTTTTTTTTTTTTTTTACTTTGTAGGCACGCAAAAAAAATGTGATGGGGCCAACTGAAGGATACCAGTGAAAGGATTACAGAAATTGATTATTGTGGGAGAGTTTGGTAAGGTTGAAAATAAGTTGTGTAGCAGCATTCTGTATTTTTTTTTTTTTCCAGAAGTAAATTGCTTTAGAGAGGGAGACCTGTCATGTTTGAATTACTGTAACCCAGTCTCAAAATTACAAGGGATTGAACAGTAACCTGTGTGGCCAGGCCCTCCTAATATTGTTGATGTGGAACTGGCAAGAAGGAGTCAATGCATAGATGTAAGGCAAGAAGGAGAGTTTATTATACTTTGTTATCCTAGAGTTGTGTGCTATGACAGATAGTGACATCTGAGAGCTGTCAAGAAAGATTACAAGAACTTAATAAGAGGGGACATAACCTGGGATGCACAGTACATCACTTTTGCTGATAAGCCATCATAAATGACGGGATGTCTGCGAGATACGGAGATCCATGCCATGAGTCAGAAGGAGGAAGATGAGTGCTATGAAAGTGATATGAAAACCAATGTGAGGACCTCATTTCGGAAGACCAAACCAAGAGTATTTATACAGTAGGAGAAGGACAAAAGATGACCCAGAAGGAAACTTTGTGGGACACAAGTGGATAGTCTTCATGGGACAGATGTGTACGCTTGATTTTTCTTCCTATCTGAATGACTGCTCATATCAGGTATCATGGAGGGTGATACCCGATATGAGCTCTTCTCCAGAAAGGAAGCAAATCAGGAACAGGCCATGTCAAGACTTTTCAGGGACAGACAGGAGAGTCCTATGATTAATTGTCACACTGCCCTTTATTTTCCCATTATTTTCCATCTATTTCATTATATGCCCTGTGGTGATTTATTCCTTACATAGCAGATCATCCATTTCATTTCCACACACCACGTTCAGTCCTCTTAATGTTTTTTTTTTTTTTTTAATCAATACAACCAACTCAATTTTGGCTGAATGTAGACATTTTATTTTAAATTTCACATTTTCATAAGTGCTAAATGGCATTACCCACGTCATAAGTGCCATATTGTGAGTTCCATACACATATTAACAAAGCAGTAAACAGTTTTGAGCAACAGTGAACACTTTCTCATTTCTCAACACTCAATCTTCATTGCTAGGAGATTTTTTTCAAAAAACAGTAGAAACAGTGATTGTTTGGAATCACAAGAATGACATGTATATGGTCAAGCAAATCAAAATAAGGTAGTGGAAGCTGCTAGTTATTAAGTTGGAAACACTCCCTCAAGATGCATCAGACTTACAAGGGCTTGTCTATTTCCTGTAGATCTATTTCTAAACCACTCAAGAGAGGCTAACACACGGTGGAACAAGACAGACCGTATCATAATGAGAAGGGACCTGCAAGACCAAGTGACATGGCTTGTCCATGAAAGAGGCTGGACAAAGGGTACAGCTCAGTCTGTGCCAGTGCATATCCAGTATTAGATTCTTATTTTTTCTTTTTTTCACAATGGTAAACCATTCTAGCCTTACTGTATTAAGCTGTTGGCATGATTAGTTCTTTGCCATAGCATATAGCTACATGAAACTGGAATAATTTTCTGTCTCAATTTGAATCTGATGGTCTCCTTTACCACATAACAACTGCTGACCCATACAATACAGAAGGAATCATCATTTTTCTGCATGCACTGACTGAAAGACTGGTTCCACCTGAAGAAAGAGGGTTGTTGATGCTTGACATGACTCTGTATATCATTTGGGACAATGTTACATTCCTCCACTCTCACCCCATAAATGAATGGTTTTCAGCACACCTCTGTAAAATGATGCAATTTCTCCCTGCATACTCCTTTCCCAAACTAGATTGAGGAGCTTGGGGATGGAAAGTACATGAAAACTGACCATATGACCAGATGTCTCTCCTGGAGGCGATGAATACTGGTTGCCTGGCAATAAGTGCAGAGGACAATAATGGAAGTATATGTCATGCAAGGAGCTTTTTCCTTTCCTTGTTGTGTGGCATGCAGGAGTCTGTTATCTCTGGTAAAATCACATTTGGACAAAAGAATCCTGTTCATGCTTTGATAGGCTTGCTTACCTCTATTGGTACAGTTATTATGTAATTATGTGATTATGTAAAATTTAACAAATGGCACAAGCACAGGCACACAAATAAAGGTTGAACAGGGTTGTATTAATAGCTGTATTTTGTGTCTGGTTGTGCATTGTGTAATTGAAGGGATCATTCATTTGATGCTGTTTGATAGAACTGTTTTCCTTTGTTGCATTAGTTTTGTGAGTGTTAGGACATTTTGCAAACAAAATGCATGAACTTGTCCTGCATTTTTTGTCCAGCAAATTGCTTTTAAAAATGGACTAAATGGACAGATCTGTTAAAAAACATATGGGTGTAGATTTATCTATCTATCTATCTATCTATCTATCTATCTATCTATCTATCTATCTATCTATCTATCTGAATGTTTTTTATTTAAGTACTTGAATTCTTTCATTTTTTTCCCCCACAGCTTGTTTTACAGAATAAGAGTGACAATTTTCAGAGAGGTAGAAAGTGATCACACTCAAGGTCGTGTCATAAAAACACAGAGGACACACGGAACCATCTGTTTGCTCAAATATTCCTGTTCTTCATGTCAGATTAAACTCTAATTAGGGAATTCTGGATTGAACTCACATCTGTTTTAGTCTCTCTAGTGTCCAATCCTAATAAATTCTAATCTTCCTTTCAAATGAAGGCAAAAAGCAACCTGGTGTTTAATATTGCATGCATTAACTCCTGAGCGCTACTGGTTAAAATAATAATAATAATAATAAAAAAAACATAGTTAACTTTTATTAATTGTGGGTAACAGACAACACAACAAAGAGATAACAGGGTAAGTGAAGAATTCAAACTAGAAAATGCTGCAGTCCCTTATATACCAAAATAATAGATGCTTATTGATGTGCAAAACAACATAATTTGTGCATGCAACTAGTGTATGAGTTCCAGGAAGACGAGTGCATAAACGAATGCATTAAAGGCGGGCCAGGAATCATGGAAAGAATGGAAAATAAAGGCCTTTGTAAAATTTCATAGATAATATAGGGTGTAAATGGGAAACTAATCAAGAATTCACACAAAACAGGTGCACACAGTCAGGTGATAAGCAAATGAAGGAACAGGCAGTGGAGCACATGAACCCAGGGTGTTTCTTTCCATGGAACCCACAACACAAAACAGGGATCAGCAATAGTGGGGGTGTTGTGGAGAATTTACAAGTTTGGGACTAAATATTTCTGCCAGATTTACAAAATTTTCAGGTATACTGGTTTATTTCGTACTTGTGTGATGAAGGCCAATTACCTGTAAATTACCAGGCATGTGCATGTGACTGCATTTGATGATGTCCACAAAATGGCATAAAAGCCAATGCTGTCATAGATAATAAGGACAACTAATGGCAATAAAAGATTAGTAGTAAAACTTGCATTTAGACACTGAAAGTACAACAGCTTGACCCTAAGTGGGATATTGCTCTTATACAACAGGTTTTAAACATCATTTGTTGTCAACGGATTACTGTATGATTAGTTTATTTATTTAACTTTTATTTTTGCTTCGACAGCACATGGCGTTCAGAACGTAATTTAGAAAGCAGCCAGAAATCCCTTTTCTCCTTTGTGTTGATGTAGTGGAAAAGCAAGAAGCAGAAGTTCTGATGTTGACCATCTTCATCCAATAGATTTCTTTTTAATTAAATGACTGGTATTATTTGTCTTTTGGATTTATGTTAGTTTTCGTTCTTTGGATAATTGATGCCATTATTATCAAATGATTCACAAAAGTGAAATGTTTTCTCATTAAATAAAATGATTTTAATACATTTAAATGGCAAAGCTATTTAAACTTTACTAGTGAATTTAGCTATAAATATGCAGTACTTAATTGCCTTTATGATTTAAAGATGATTAATTAAGGGTGACCTTAGTATTTTTATTTATTTATTTATTTATTTTGTAAATTTAGGCAGCAACAACAACAACAACAAAATGTATTAAGACTAGATAAATTATAATAGTATAATATTGTCTTCCAAATAACCATAACATGTAGAAAGATTGTTGGTGTAAAATGACAACGGATGAATTAAGATTAAAACCATGGACCTTAGACTGCAGATCACTTGATCACAATGAAATTTTACAGCTGAACAGAGAGCTTATTTTGAGACAGAGGACACCAACATTATAAAGATATGAAACCTTAACAAAGTATTCAAATATCACAAAGCACAGGCAGCAGATGAGAACAGACAGAGAAAAAATAGAAGGCAGGTGTCAAGAGTATCATATGGAATAGAGAAGGATGCAGAGGTCAAATGTAAAGAGCGGAAGAACACAAAAGGGAAACATTTCCTTTCCAAGCATGATGCTTTCAGTTTTGACAGTTCAATTAAAGCGTCTCTTTCCTATTTTCTCCCTCAGAAACTAATAAATCACAGTCATGTTTGACTTAAACCACCACATTTGCATATACCTTTGTAAACAGGATAGAAAGGAAAGAATCATTATTTATTAATATGTACATTCATTTTAGAGTGTTAGAAGCATCTATTGACCATACTTGAATCTGTTTTGACATATCACATACAGGGTCACAGTTTATAAAATAAATAATCTAGAAATTGGTTATTATCACCACCAACCATCACCATTAACTAAACAAAAAGGTTAAGAGCCTTCCATTGGATAATTACTGCAGTGATTAATACTGTTCAGCAAAGATGTTACTCTGTTTCTGCAGGGTCAAATTACTGACTTGCATAAAAAAAAAAAAATAAAACAGGCCAAAGAGATTGCTGAAACATGAAACAATCTACTGAGATTGTGTTAACTTGTGGAGACCCATCATCTTCCAGGAAGAAGTATGACCAAAGAAACATCCTGAATGAGCGTGATAGGAGACTTGAAATGTGAAAAGAAATTGTAACAAAAAAACAACAGTACAACTCACAGTTATGTTTAATATTGAGAGCAAGAGCATTTCCACAGACACAATGTGAGGAGAACTCGAGGGATTGGAACTAAACAGCTGTGCATCCTTAAGAAAGCCACTTAACTGTGAGGGTAATTGGGAAAAAAAGGCTTCAATTTGCTAGGGAGCTTAAACAATTGATTGTGGAGCACTGAGGTCATAGGGTTTGACGAGTCCAGAGTGATAGGCACATCAGGATAAGAAAAGAGGTAGATGAAGTGACCCATTATGCCTTGCGCCTACCGTACGAGACTGTGGGGGCAGTGTCATGATCTAGGGTTGCTTTTGTTGGTCAGGTCTAGATTCAGAGATGTTAAAAATGAGGTCAGCTGGTGACCTAAATATACTGAATGACTAGCTTTCAATGGATTTTTTTTTTGTTCCCTAATGGCATGGGCAAGATTGCAAGATGACAATGCCAGGGTTCATCAGGATCAAATTGTGAAAGAGATGTTCAAGGAGCATGAGACATCATTTTCAAATATGGATTAGCCACCACAAAAAAAAAAAAAAAAAAAAAAAAAAAATTTGATATGATGGAGAAGACTTTGTGCAGCGGTCTGACTCTCCCATCATCATCAAATGAATAAATTAATGTGACTACAGGTGGAAATAAAATAAAAGTTGTGCCACTGCATAAGCTTATAAAAACAATGCAATGTTTTTTTAATCAAAGCAATAGACACATAAAAGACATATAAAACATGAAACCTTTTTTTTTTTTTTTTTTTTTTTGTCAGTGTACTGTATATCATTTGGGTATGATAGATTGCATTTTACCATTAGATGCAGAGCCCCTACAGACAGTCCTCATTCCTGCCATGATTTCTGGATTTCTAACATACCTGAACTTGTAAAGACTGTGATGATTGGTTCATTCTCGTCAGCCCAAATATTTACAGTTTCACTAGACAGAATCCATGCCATCTTGTTAGCAGAAGCCTCCAAAACCTTGCTAGCCTGCCACTTTACACTCAGCTGCTCATCCTAAATGCCACTCAATATGAGATTGGGACAATTCGAAATCGCAGTCAAATGTGTAGATATTAGTAGTAAAAAAAAGAAAAAAAATAACATTTTGCCCCTAAAGTGTAATTTAACTTTTGTATGCTACAGTGAGTTGTTTTGTCCTATAGCACTGACAGTTATGAGACAAAACAGTTTTGATTTCTTTGGCCACCTTTCACCTGGATTTTCTCTCCTGTTTGCGGATATATTGCTTATTCAACATCAGACTCGTTCACTCCTCAGAATCATAACACAGTAACAACCAGTGAATAAAAAAACAATACGCTGTATGTATCTACAGCATAATTTATCTTACAGGAACACCTGTTCCTAAATTGAACGTAAATGTAAGCGTACTCATAAGAAAATGATGTTATGTAAACTTTCATTTGAATCGTATAATTTATTAGATGTGCCTGCGGCGTTGTTTGCATGGAATTTAATTGCACTCTCATAAGTGAGTTTTAAAAATTGTACAACGGCATGTCTTGAATTATGGAATGAACTAACGTTTTGACGTGTTACTGTACTGTGAAGTGATCGGAATGAAAGTGTGGAATCACGTTTATTAAGTAGATTTCTACTGCACACTCATAAGTGAGTATTAAAAAATGTACGGCACCATCTGTTACATTTTGAGAAGAACTAATGATTTTCCAAAGGTAAATTTTTTATGATATGGACATTTTCTATTTAAATTTCAAATTAGCATATCTTCTCTTCCCATAAGTCGATTGCGATGAAACAAAGCCTGTATGTTACCTCAAGCTTGGCCAAATACATCTGTGAAATTTCATTCAGTAGTTGTTACTTGATTATAGTTGATAGGTGTACACCGACTTGCTATACACTAACCAGTTTTAAGATGAATAAGGTTGAGAATGAATAAGTGGATACAGTAAGGTGAATTCGTCCTGTATGAAAGGAGGGTGGTCATTTTTACTCATTTCCATGCAACTCATCACTCATCGTCATAACCGCTTAATCCTGTATTCAGGGTCGCGGGGAGCCTGGAGTCTGTCCCAGGAGACTTAGGGGACGAGGCAGGATACACTCTGGACAGGGTGCCAATCCATCGCAGGGCACACAGACATACACACACTCACTCACACACTACGGGCAATTTGGGAACACCAATTAATCTGACCTACATGTCTTTGGAATGTGGGAGAAAACCGGAGTACCCGGAGGAAACCCACCAAGCACGGGGAGAACATGCAAACTCCATGCACACAGAGACGGGAATCGAGCCTGGCCGGGGATCGAACCCGGACCCTGGAGTTGCAAGGTGACAGCGCTAACCACTGCACCACCGTACCATCTCAACTTTATACAAAAATTGGTAAAAAAAAAATTATAATAAAATGTTACAGAAAAAAAGCACATTCACATTTTTGCTGTATTGTACATATGTTTCTAGAAATAAAGGAAATACTACTACCTCTGGACTGGACCATTGTTGATGGTGAGATTGTAATAACACACACACACACACACACACACACACACACACACACACACACACACACACACACACACACACACACACACACACACGTTCCTTCGCTCCTTAATCTTAGTGGTGGTCAGTAATGTCCTGTTTGTGCCCTGCTGTGCTGTTATTCTGATGCCATTTGACCTTTTTTGAAATTGAGGTCTTGACCCATTCATAGTATTTTGATAATGGATGTTTTAAACAAGTTGGAGCAAAAGATAATGTTCTATATTTTGGAAATTGCACTTTTCTTCTTTTAGAATAAAGAATAATGGTTTAACAACAAGAAGGAAGAATTTGTGTAGAGATGTTTTAATTTATTATTAATCAATTTACAGTGTGAACATGGTATGCGATTTTTTTTTTCTTGTGTAAAATGTGTTAAATGTGGAGCAAATTTTGGAATTGGATATACTATGGTCTGACTTTCAAAGAATATGATCATAGTAAGACACATCACAAGGATGTAAGACACATCACAAAGAACAGTGGCACGGAGGAAATAACGGGGCCAAGTCATAATAATCCAACCACAGAAGAAGTGAAGACCATCAGGAAACAGAGGAGTGATGGGCCAGGGCAGAGACAGGGGCAAGTGGCAACATATAAACAAAATGTACAAAAAAAGCGATCACAGAATTAAAACAAAGACAAAATGCAGCCTGAGCTATAAAATAGTCAAAAAAAAATTCTAATACAACATTTTTTGGCAGATAAATAAAATGAAGTGAACCCCAGAAGTGATTACACGCACTCATGATGTATAAAAACAGGCCATAAAAAAACATGAACAGGCCAATAAACATGTAACGGTGAAATGCGTCTGAAAAATTAACACCATGCCTTGCATAAGTATTCTATCCCCTTTAACTCACTCACTCATTCTTTATAAGCCTGTATAGGGTTACAGGAAGCCAGGGGCCTTTTCCAGGAGACTTGGCGCACAAGGTAGGTGTATACCTCAGGTGGGGTGCTAATCCATCGTAGGATCCCCACCAAGCAAGGGGAGAACTCCACGTTACACATACCCAAGGCGGACACGAACACACACCAACGGGGTGAAGCCAAAGTGCTAACCAGTAGGCCAACATGCTGCCCGGTTAATAAAATTCTTATTTTACAAGTTGAAATTGATATCAGCAGTAACATAATTACTTGCCTGCTAATTATGTGATATGCCTACCTTTGTGAAATTAAAGTGAAGTGTAAAAACATTTCTGGAAAGCCCAAGAGTTTGTTAAAGAAAATTAACAAACAGCATTATACTGTAACCTCCACACATCTATCAATCCAAGCTTACCATGGGTAAAGCTTAGCAAAGGTTTTACTTAATGCTTGGTTGGAAAATATATCCTACAGGTATCCATATGAATATGAGTTATTCTTTTTTCATTTCAAGGCCACAGACAAGGTCTCCATGGGGTTCACATGAACAGTAAATGAAATACTGTTGAACAGTGAGTGAGTGGTTACATGGAAACCTGCATGGAAAAAAAGTCAGATAACATCAATTTTTCACATTAGATGTAGGGGCAGGTTTTGTCTATTATTTATTATTAGAGTGAAAGTGCTTGCAGTTTCCCAAACTATTATAGTTAAAGGGTTATGCAGTTCTTTGATATGAATTAAATTTACACATGCTAAATCCCAACAACCTTACTGCATTTCTGTTTCCACTGAAAACATGGATCCCACATCTAATAGTCTACTTATATAATAGTTTTAATAAATCGCCTTTAACTTTAATTATGACACACAACGTGGTGACCAGTTCATGTGTGAAAAGGATTCCTCATATTCCCAGAACTACTCTTTCACAGTTTGTGTCCTGGGATACGCATGTGCCATCAGGAAAGAAAAGCTCCTTTGATTAGGCCATGTGACCCTTTTCCACTGCTCCAAAGTCCAATTTTCAATTGAATGAAGTCTTTGTCTCCTGACTAGTTTTACTAATAAGTGTTTTTTTGTTATTTATTATTATTATTATTATTATTATTATTATTATTATTATTATTATTATTATTATTATTATTATTATTATATGGCCACACAACTGTTTACTTCCAATCCTGTTAGTTCTCACCACTTTGTGTGTGTATGGAAATACTTTTACTTTCACTATTAAATATAGCTATGGTTTTTACTGTTGATGTTTTACAATGCAACTTCATCAAGTGCTTTATTCCCGAGCCCAAAACTTCCACAAAGTTGATGGTTCAGTACTATCCCTAAGGATAGTGGGTCTTTAACCCAGTTGTAGTAATATCACCTCAGTTGTTTTCTTTGCTTGATGCAGACAAATAAGTTTACACTCCTGAAATGGTGACATTTTTAGTTTTTTGGACCAGTCAGTATATATCTGTTCATAGTGACACACATACAGTACAGTAGTCATTCTCTTTTCATTCTCCCACTCTACTTCTCACAGACAGTAGTCGAAGCTCAGGATCAAACTATGGCCTCTCGAGTTGTGAAATGGCACACAACTGGCACACAACTGGCACACAACTGGCACACAACTACACATGCCACCACCAGCCTGAAATATTATGTTGATTAAAAAAGATTTTTTTTTAAAACTCACTTGTAATAAGAGGGTTGGGAAGTGAGTCATACAAACAACTGAGGAACTGTGGAGAAAAAAAAAACATAAAGATACAGATACAAATTCTGATTCTTTGTTCAGTGCTAAGGTGTTTTGTCTTTCCTTTTAAACATCCACATGATAAAGTCTCAAATAACAGGAGAATGCGCTTTCATCATTCTCAACTGTGTTTGGGTTAAGGTATAGACCGACTGTGTCTTATTTGATTTATTGGAGGTTGGACACTTTCACATCGACTTTCCCTTACACTCTACACAGGCCATTAATCATAGACTTCATATAATACATAATAACTGCACTGGCTCTATTTCATGATGTTAACTATCCCTGTAGCTTTCAGCCTCACATGAAACCATCCTCGAAAACTAAAAATAGTTACCGAAAATCAGGAAATTAATCTTATCAAGATAATCATAATAAGATAAATGTCAGTTGTCACTTTTGACACATCGATGTGATTTATTATAACAATCCTCTCTCCCCCCTAGTGTTATAATTTTTTAAAGATCCTCCCGAAAGTCTACAACAGTTTTTGGGGATATTTGAGACATTAGTGCTTGCTTAATTTAATAGGTACTTTTGAATGTTTTTATATATATGTAACACAATAGTATGTACGATTCAGCTAAGCTATGTTTTTTTTGTTTAATGTATACTATGTGTTTCAGTGGAGTGGTTCTTAACTAACACTGTGTACTGAAGAACAGAAACAAATTATTGGCAACTCAAAAAAGCTGAAGTAATCACTCGCCACCATCAGAAGTTGTGCTCACCAGAATATTAGTCGCTGATGTCTGATGTAACTTTCTGATTACTTATTTAAAATATATAAACTGTTTAGAGACATTCATGCTTTACAAAATCGGAGTGTCTGAGTTTGAGTAAGTCTTGCTTTGCATTCCAAATTTGTCTTTCGGCCAAAACATGGTATTGGTGCTAAAAAGAGTCTCACCTAGGTGAAAACTGAATTTTCAGATAGGATCCTATAACACCATTTTTCATAATACTTCATTTTTTTGTACATATACAGCAAGTTTATATTTTTATGAAATACAAAGAAACACATTTACTTAAAATTCAAATCTTTCAATGATCTTAATTGTCTTTCAGATGAAACTTGGCCAATGTAGAGTTCACATGAAAACACATGAACCTGAAAAAGTGTCTTATTTTAAAATGTAAAATTAAGACAAGCACTAGGAATTTAACATGGTTATGGACACTACAGATTTTTTAAGGAAAAATAATTAATTCTGCACAAAATGCAGAAATGTTTAAGCAACATCTTTTACAAGTCATATGATTCTAAATGCTCACACCAACTTTAGTATCAAACTCATAAATAAATACGACATTAAACATTTTAAATGATTATTGTTTGAAACGCGACAGTATAACGCTGGAAAATGGCAATTTTTGCAACTTAGGCAAAATTAGCAACTTGAAATTTTTAGGGAAATAAAAGTTTCTGTATTATATGTTTGACATATGAAGAAAATACAAAATGAATAAAAATTTGTCTTGGTAATTTCATTTTGACCATTGTCTGTTTTACAGATTAAGGGTTTTTTTTTTAGACTGTGTTATTGCTCTATTTGCAGCAATTTGTATTAAACCTCTGAATAAAATTCTCTCCCTTTATACTTTTTCTGAAGGTGTTCTCCAGGTTTAGTTTCTGTTTCTTACACCGTACTGATTTAATATTTAATTAAACTACGTCTCAAGTCATAATAATACATTTATTAGCCCAGAGCTACCTTCCTACTTTCAACTATCAAGCTTTGATAACATTTGTCATTCAGGTCAGGAATTGTGTCAAAGTGTGTGTTCTTTTATAACATTTTTATGTCACTTTTTGATGAAGAGATTGTTTTAAATGTAAATTTAAATATCAGTCAGCTTTCTGATCTCTCTCTCTCTCTCTCTCTCTCTCACACACACACACACACACACACACACACACACACACACACACACACACACACACAGAAATAGCTTTTCCCTGGTGAACTTACACAGAATGAAGCCATCTTCAGTCATGTTTGACATCTCCCTGATATTAAACCCCCAGAAACCCTTTTAGAGATGACTTCTCTCTCCTTTCCTATCACACACACACTCCTTTCTTGGCTTTTGATATTCCCTAATAGTCTTTTCTCACAGAGGACATGTAAAATTCACATGACTCCCCAGCAGAGTGGATCAGAAAGATGTGTCAACATTTTATATTGCTCAAAATGCATGTTTAAATGTACGGTGAATGTTTTATAAGGGTGAACACCATCAACCTAGTTATTTTATTTCTTGAACTAGTCAGAACACAAGTTCAGCTGCATATGCTGAATGAAGAATCATTTAAGTTTTTCTAATTAATTTCCTCAGCTTATTGTTTTCCTTGGTCCCTCAGGGCAATAATTTTATATTTAATTATAGGCAGATTAAATATAAATTGGGCATAAACTATTTTTGAGAAGTACAAATCATTAGGGTATTCATATAATAACATGCAGACCAAATCAACTTAATTTAATAGTGCATATGGCATACATTCCCAGAATGCACTTCAATCTGGCACAGCTACTTTACAAAACACTAAACAGAAGAAGTAAAATTTAAAATATGATATGCTACTTATATTTAATTTCTGTCTCCTTACCTGCTACAGTCACTGAGGAATCATTTTGCTCTTTCTCTTTGATTTGAGTTGTGTTCTTTGAGCTTTGGCTGTGACAGAAACTCCTGCTTCTGCTTTATCTGTCTGTCATCTATGGATGACCTCTCTTCCCCTTTTTTTCACTCCTGTCTTCCTTCATCCTCAGTCTGTCATAGCTTGCTCTCATCTTTCTGTTTCATATCTCCTTTGACGGTGAAGGATTCTCTTCTTGGGTTTTGCTCTAAATGAAATCTACTGTATAATCGAAGAAAGCCAATCAGATGTCACTGTGGGTAAATTCTTACAAATAGCCAATTTTATCTGTACTTTAAGAACACCTAACTGTATCTAACCAATTAAATGATTTTTATACAGAATATTCTTTCATTTTGTCTTGTCTTCCAGTAAAGATCAGGCTCTGTTCCCAAACTGTTTGCAGAACTTACCTTCAATTCTTGATAGTTCTTGGTCATTTAATGCCACATGGCCTAATTACCTATGAATTGATTATGTATTAGCAATGAGATCTTAGGATGCAGTTAAAAAACACCTATGACTCCACTATAAACTCTACCAAACTCATCCTGAACTGTCAAGAACTATCTAAGGAACTGTCACAAATGACCTACCTAAGTATATGACTGACTGTAGAGATGTGGAATCATTTTCATGTCGGCAACTGTTAAATGTTATTATTATTATTATTATTATTATTATTATTATTATTATTATTATTATTATTATTATTATTATTATACTGTATAATAATAATATTTGCACCTGCCTGTGCCTTTTTTTTAGTACAGTATGTAATCCAAATCTAAGACTACTTTAAACCACAGGTAGTATAATGGATGCTGTAAAAATAAATAAATAAATAAATAAATAAATATATAGTGGAACCCTGGATTGCGAGCATAATTCGTTCCAGAAGCGAGCTTGTATATCAAAACAGATAAAAATTTTCCATAAGAATAAGGAAAACTCAAATTATTCGTTCCACAGCCCAAAAAATAAATACATAAAAATTATTAATACAAAATAAAACAAATTAACCTGCACTTTACCTTTTACATTTTTTTGAAATAAATCCAGACAGATAAGTGTTTCCATTTATGAGCGCAGGCGCTGTGTATGTGCGTGTGTTTGTGTGTGTTTGAGTGTGTGTGAAGCTAAAGTAAGAGGAGAGGAGGAATGAGCCCCTCCCCTCTCCCTCTTCTCAGTAACCCACAGTAACCCTTCCTCCTCTCTTATTATGAGTTTCTCATACATGGTGCACACACAAACACACTAACGTAGGAAACACTGTTTTACCGGGAAAATAAACAAGAAATCTCTCTAACGACACTCAGATGAGCGCACACTAACGGAACCACTGCTGTAAAGTAAAATTAAAACAAATTAACCAGCACTTGACCTTTGAAAAGAATCGCGACAGGTGTGTGTGAAGGCATGAGGAGGAGGGGCGTGTGTGATGGGACACAGTGTCCAATGACGCGCACACACGCAAAATGCCTGCTGCGAAAATGTATCTTTAACCTCTCTAATGACATTTGCTTTTGCTTTACACGTGCACACACACGTGTGTTATAATAAACAGTACACGTGCGCTTTACACACACGCATACAATCGCAAAATAAAATATGTTTCACATGGACACACATGGTCACAGTGTTTTAGTAAACAGTACACGCATGCACGGATGTTGATCATACCAGTGAGAGACACGCACAAAGACCGAGCAGGGGAGGCGATTACCCACAATTCCGTGCCACTTGATACTCGATATTCGCAAACCATGACTTTTTTTTGACGTTTTTCAAGTAAAAATTTATTAAAAATCGTAGCTTGTCTTGTGGCACACTCATTGCGTTACTCGCGATCCGAGACACCACTGTATACATGTTCACCCTCATGATGCCAATCTAAATTTATAATAAAAAGAAAAAAGAATAGTGTATATCTATATTTTTTATTGGTTAATGAAAAATATTTTAAAGACAGTAACATGATCATAAAAAGTTACTGTATATAGAACTTTGACAGAACATTGCATGACTTTGACATTACTTAGGACAAGATGATTGGGTGCAAGACCATTGGCTGTAAATATTTCATAAAAAATTCTTATACATTAGCCCCACATTTTCCAAGTTCTTCCTGTTTAACAAACTATTATTTGCAACTAATTCCACTAATTACGATTTACATGTGCCATGCAATCATCATTCTTACCAGTATTAACAAGTAAGAACACAGTTTTGGACTTATAATGGTGAAGAACGATGGACCACGTGTAGAAGCCTTTTCTGCTCTAATCTGGTTAATTTTTAATTATGCCATTCTATCTAGAGTTTAACTGCAAAGTACCATTTTATCGAAATGATCATCATGAGCTATATTTAAATATGAAGCAGACACTGATATATAACCTTACTTAATTATTTTATTATCATATCACCTTTAATAATTCTGAATTACATGGATGCGACAGGTTTTGTCCAAAATGAGTGGGTGTAATGTGAAAAATCTAGTAATGTAATAATAGACTTTCTGCTATTCTGAGCCAGGAACAGGTTCATCATTTATAAATACACACACACACACTTTAACCATGTGTAATGTGTAATAATTGATTTTGTGATGGCCCTTTTTAAAATTCGAAATATGGAACTCTTAAAGCTCGAACAATAGACTTTTTTAACACTGAATCTCAATTTGACATTTATTCATCCAACTAATGCATTGATTTATGGCATGCAACATCATTTATTTATTTATTTATTTTCATTTGGCTGCATTAGCTGTTAAATCTATAATAGATTATAAAAAATATAACATTTCTAAACATTAATATTTTTAACCAGCATGCTGCTGCTTTTGGCATATACTAAAGGGAGATCTTTCTGTGATGTCAACATAAATAGAGTCATATACTGTACATTTGGTTGTCCACCTGATTGCACTGATATGATAATATGCTTCCATTCTCTCTTTTAATTGATATTACAAATTTCTGTTGCATAGTCCCCACCTGTATATACAATCAACATGTACATAGAAACATTATATTCTTAATATTTAGTTTTTAATTTGTTAATGCACCATAATATGCAGTTTTTAGATTCTCACCTGACTGCGCTATTGTAAACAGTCATCATTCATCAGAAGTGAATCTTTATCCTCACAGGGCTGCTTTCAGGGGACCAAACAACTAAAAGTCCAATGGAGCAAGATCAGGGCCGTACTCACTGAGCATTTCAGAATCACTCATAGGATTAGCATTAGGGCATAAAAGATATTTATGAAGCTTCCTACTCTTTTTTTTTTCAGCAAGGAGTAGGACTGCACCAAGGAAAATGTGTGACATCACTTTTTTTTATGACACTGAGAGCCATTAAGTAGGCTGCATGTTATAGTGGGTCTTGTAGTTGTAGGCTGTTTTTTTTTTGTGTAGTTTTCAGTGGTGGAAAGGGGAAATGCTGAAATCAGTGACAGTTGTGTGAAAACTTTATGCACACAGACCATCAGACCTAATACGCCTGCTTCATTTACAACTGTTTAAAGCCCCTATAATAGAGCTGTGTAGGACTGTCATAATCTGATCTAAATGATTTTGAAAAGAACGAGAAACTGGGGAGAGGATGAGAGCGTTTTTCTTGCAGAGAAGGCAGAAGGAAATAATTAAAGCAAAATTCTGCCCTACTCTTACCTTTAAAAATAAAGAGTGATTGGAAGCAATTTGTGAAAGCATCAATACCACCTGTCAGTTCCCAACCCAGAGGAGTTTCAAACACGGGGATACACCTGTTGTGATGAAGTGCTGCTTCAGAGAATCTAAATAAACAGGTTCAATAGAATAATTGAATGTTATAGTATATAAAATGCATATTTAAATATGATTATTTTAAAATGTGTGCCATGGATGATGCCCACAACTCTGTGAATGCAAATTGTTTTTTCAGTGATTTCATGCTGTGCAGAGGAGTAATGTATGAATGAAAAGTTTAATTCATTATTTCTGACACTGTCGGCTGTGTCATTGTTTCAAAGTTGCATCTTCGCTCTTCAGTCACCTGTGGAGACAGCACAGACATGTTTGTTAGTTACCATAACAATTTACAAACTGCATGCAATGTTAAAAAAAAGGATAAAATTTTCATTAATGTACATGGACCATGTACATTTTCGTACATGTTTTTTATGAGCTCCGTGGCATTAAGTGTTACTAAAGCGTCTCTCCTCTGTACACATCTCTGCCTCAACGCCATTTCCTCACTACTCCGAACCGGTTAGGACACCTCTGAAGCTCTCCTACATTTTGGTGGATGTAGGAGTCATTTCCTATTTTAAGAATCTTGATAAATAGCTCTTAGTCCAATTCCTGAAAGTAGGACCCAAATAGCGTCATTCTGAGAATTTTTGGCCACTTAGGAGTGAGTGATTTCCTACTCTGAGACACTTATACGGGGCCAGGACTATAGGGAGGATGCAATGTTGTCATCAGCCATAGATGTGTGTGCTCCTTCTTGATGGCTAACACTTGTGTGAACTTCCTTGAACTTATCAACCATTCATACACACTTCTTTATGACAAATCACATTCTCCATACTCCAAGTCTTTGATAAATACCACAACCAAGTACAGCCACAGACCAAAAAATTGTCCATTTTCTGCAAATCACAAGTGGGACATTCATTTTTGAAAAACAGTATGGTGATGGAGTTCTTAGTCACAGTAAATAATTTTAATGTTGCAAACCTATTTAAAGAAGGTCATATTTGGAAAACCTTGAAGATTGAAGGATAACTTGTCATCACCTTGCAGGTGAGGTGCATCTGTCTGTAGGAACTGTACATACAATCATTCACTAACATCACTCGCACATTACAGGACTTTGGCTGGGAGTTATTGCCACATCCCTGTACAGTCCTGACCTTGCTCCAAGTCATTTAAACATTTTAAGAAGTTCCTGGGAGGCCAGTGTTTCACACATGATGCAGGCAATCTGATCATGTCTCTGGCATAATGAGAAAACTTTCTACCTTGAATGAATAGAGCAGGTCTGTTTATAGAAATGTCATATGGCAGATATTTTATAAACAAAACATTTCTCTACCTCATGTACATTTATTCATAACCATGGTATTAGCTACTACTACACTGCTAATGACATGCAGCTATAGGTTTTTAGCAATGTAAGATGAGCAACATCAGCTCAACAAACCTCTGAAAATTAAATATTAAATACTAGAAATTCGGTTAATTTTAACAAGACAACAGCGGGTATACTGAGCAGTCAAAAGAAAGTTTTCTGACAACATCTTGGTTTTTAATGGCTTTTGATGGAAATTTTAATGAGGTAAGACATAAAGTCACCACATGGTGCATAAAAAATGTTTTGTTTGTGCTAGGTTAGACAATTGTAATGCATTGATGTCTGAAAACAAATCAGCAGCCACACATCTTACTAGAACCAGAAGATCTAAACTCATCCCAGTTGATACCCATCTTATCTATGTTTCATTTACTCCCATTAAAACTTCACATTGAATAAAATTAACAACGACCTATAACGTTGTGCCGCAGTGCCCGAGAGAACTAGGAATTGTGAAACAACCTTTCAATTAGTGTTTGGGACTCAGGCACAGTGTCAGTCAAAGTTTTCGTTAATAATTTTTCCCTTGCACGAAAAAGCACACGACTGAAAAGTTCATGGAAGGAGAATGCTCTGATAAACTGGGGTGTTTGGATGCTGACAACACCCCCTCTCATGTGTTTACATGTTTGCTGACAAGGACTGGATGACTTATGTCCCAGAGTGCCCTCATGCCTGTGGTACCTTCTGGCTTTCCATTTACTTGCTGTCATACCTAGTCTTGCCTGCTTGCACTTTGGGCACAATGTACTTTATCCTAAACCACTAGAGGACAAAAGTATACCTAATAATCTGTGCCCCCCTCTCTCTCTCACTCTCTCTCTCTCTCTCTCTCTCTCTCTCTCTCTCTCTCTCTCTCTCTCTCTCTCTCTCCCTATCCCTCTCTATCTATCTATCTTTCTCTTTCCTACCTGACCTGTTCCTGATGCTCTACTTCTGCTTAGAGCCTCCTTCACCTGAAAATCACTCATCATGAGAATGAATGTACATGATAGCCTGGAGGATGCCATGAGATCGCTGTGGATGGCACCATACCTAAAGGTGGATGAGGACGGTCTCACCTGGATAGCAAAACATTCATTCAAGTTTCATTCCTTAGTCAGTGGATAATATAAATAGGCTTAAAGCTAATAATAGCAATGAAATATAGGAATCTAATACTCATTCTGAAAATCCTTTCAACACATTTTCTGACTGTACTGTTTGACTTTATGGTATACGTTTTTGGATGAATGATGATTCATAATCCTCTAATTGGTGGCTCATATTCTCTTTGAGCCATTTCCCTTTTAAGGTTTCGTTCCCATGTAGTTTCACGGAGTTTTTACTGAGTTTCACTGCCTCTGGCTCATTAGGGATACAAATCCATATCCAGATTTCTCCCTTCTTAGAGCCTCTGTAGAACATCACAACTCTGCACAAGAACATTAGCATTTATGATAATTACATGTGCAAAGCTATATGCAATGAAAACTTTGTAAATTACTATGTTTGTAATTGATTTACGCACACATATTTACATAAAGAAATGGCACAAAATCATCAGACATATATGGTAAATTATTTCCAATAGCATGATTATATGACTGTGTATGTGCAATTTAATTGGAAAATACCTGATAGTGTAGAAACGGGCTAGTGTTGTCCTTTTTGCTGCTGTAATGCGATATGAGAAATATGAATACATGCCATTATACAAGACACATGTAATTATTCAATTCACGGTTGGAGAGTGCCGGGCCTGTCTCCAATTTCTCATTGAAATATGCCTGTGGCTAAAACCCTAGAGTAGAAAGGACCTGAGTATACAGGGGATTGCTATTACTGTGTTTTAGGCTCTCCAAAAGTGCTGACAGAGATCAACTAATATTGCACTGAGCAAACTAAATCGACTGATGAGCCACTCCTCACTCTCAGCAAAGAGCTTGCTGAACTCCTTTGAAACCCCTTCAATGCGCAAGGCTGAGTGTGCCAAATCATAGAGCAATCAATTCTGATTTACTTTTTATTTGATTTTACTTTACATTTCATTTGTGTCATCTGTTTGCAGCTTGTTCTGAGCACAATAGTCAGGAATTACTGTCAATTATGCCGACATGATGGACATTAAGTATGATGTGAGTGTCCCTAATTGGTTCAACTGCAATTGCATTTTTTTCCACTAGTGGATTTGGCATTTAAATTGTCTTAAAAGACGTGCATCCTTATGCACAGGAGTGAATGATAAATCTCATTCCATGTGTTGTGATGGAATATGTACCGGCTATGTATCAAATTATATATTAATTAGGAACCGTGTTTCTTATGTTAAGTAATTCCTGCTTTGTTTGCTTGAACTATAGAATGCAACTAGAACAGATTGAAATTAATATATAACGATTCATGCAAGCAACTATTTATATTAATATATAAAAGGTTACGCTAGCGAAAATTACAGCCACCACTCTCAATATTATTATAGAAACAAAAGTACTTTGGTCTTAATGTTAAGAGAATAATCATGGAAAAGAGGATTGCTGCTAATTTACAAATCCAGCCGTTTCACAGGATCTATAAAGAGCAATGCTATCAAAGTTAATCTTTTATTCAGTCAGTAATTGCAGTTCATCCATCTTGTTACTAAAAAAGTAATCCTTATTTCCTTCTTCACCCTGTGTGTGTGTGTGTGTGTGTGTGTGTGTGTGTGTGTGTGTGTGTGTGTGTGTGTGTGTGTGTGTGTGTGCTGTGCGCTGTGCGTGTGTGTGTGTGTGTGTGTGTGTGTGTGTGTGTGTGTGTGTGTGTGTGTGTGTGTGTGTGTGTGTTATTTATTTATTTTTTATTTTTTCCTCCACAGTCTCAATTACCAATGATGGCAATCTGTTCACACACACAGGTGTTTCACCCCCAAGGGAACAATCTGGCAGTCGCAGCAGCCTGTGTTTTCCTGTGTAAGTTTGTGGGTCTGTGTGTGTGTGTGTGTGTGTGTGTGTGTGTGTGTGTGTGTGTGTGTGTGTGTGTGTGTGTGTGTGTGTGTGTGTGTGTGTGACAGAGAGAGAGAGAGAGAGAGAGAGAGAGAGAGAGAGAGAGAGAGCGAGACTGTGGCATTAGGTAAACAGCTATAGGTACTAAGGTACTTTTTTATTTTAAATAGAAATGTCATAACATTATTGTTTAATTAAGATAAAAAAGTACCTTAGTAAGAGTTAAAGGAACATTAAAGGAAATCAAAAGATTGGTGTTAATCTAAGTTAAAAATGGTAACATTTGTAGCATGTAGCATCTCATTTCCTCCAGGTGGAAAGGTCTTCTTTCCACTTCCACCTGTGCACACACCTGTCACCAGGAGGAGCCTGATGTGCGGAGATGGCTTTTGGGGTTTCCATCAGGACTATATAACATGACAAGAAAAAAAAAAAGGAGTGTTAAGAAACATTGAAATGCAAAATGCAGATCCAAATGCAGATATTTATTATCTCTTTTAGTAAAATTATTGCCACATTAAAATCATTTACACAATAGTACATTGGAAATCTAGGTTATATTAGGAGAAACTCACTCACTCACTCATCATCTATACCACTTAATCCTGTATTCAGGGTCACAGAGGTCCTGGAGCCTATCCCAGGAGACTTAGGGCACATGGCAGGGTACACCCTGGACAGGGTGCCAATCCATCGCAGAGGACAGACACACACACATGCACTCACTCATTCACACACTACGGGCAATTTGGGAACGCCAGTTAGCCTAACCTACATGGACTGTGGGAGGAAACCGGAGTACCCGGAGGAAACCCACCAAGCACGGGGAGAACATGCAAACTCCATGCACACAGAGAGGGGAATCGAGCCTAGCGACAGTGCTAATCACGACACCACTGTGCCACCTAGGAGAAACTAATATGAAAAAAAAAATAATAATAAGTACAAGAAGATATGACCAAATATTTGAAATTGCTTAATATTGTAATTGATGTAACTGTCTATCTCATGGATATGACATTTTCTTCTACACAATCTAATGTTAACCTTTTAATTAATTCAAGAGAGGAATTTCTTGCTGTATGACAAAGGAGACATGTCACTGCTGTGTTCCTGCTGCGTTTTCCAGATGAATTAAGGCACAAGAATTAGGGATGCAGACCTGGTGCCATGCTAAAAGCTAATGTCCCTGTCACATTTCGACAAAGACAATGACGTTTCCACTGCATTTTAAAAATATTGAAGAATGCAGCACGAATGGGGTCAAATGGAAAACTGTGCATTTATCAAGTTCATACTACGTCCTTGTCAGGTTCTCAATGTATTTCAATTATAAATTGTTTGACTGTGACCATACCCAACTGCCATCTCTCCATCTCTTCTGCTCTCTCCTCTTCTGCTCTCTCCTCTCTCTCTCCCTCTCTCCTTTTCCCTCTCCCTGTCTCTCTGTCGAGCTATACATGTCGCTCCTGAGCTGCCAGTGATCCAGACCCCTCTGCCCTCTGGACCTGTCTAACTCGTCCTGGAGTCCTGCTTCTGGTTGGAGATCTCTTCGCATGGATGCCCCGTGTGGTCTGCCTGGGATGCGTGCGGTGACTGGGGACGGTTCCACTTTTCCACGAAGACTGCCCTGTCCTCGACTGATGCAGACAGTTGTTCTCTGGGGACTTGTGACTTCAGTCACTCGATAGTTCAGGACTGGAATTTCCTACAGTCTACCTGAGCCTCCAGGAACTAACTGGACTGCTTTTAATTTAAACACACCTCCTGTTATACTGAACTTCCAGTCTTACACAGTATTATGCAGATCAATCCCTGCTATCTGTTTTCACACATATGAGGATGGGTTCCCTGTTGAGTCTGGTTCCTCTCAAGGTTTCTTCCTACTGTCATCTCAGGGAGTTTTTCCTTGCCACAGTCGCACTCGGCTTGCTCATCAGGGACAATCTTATCATTTTGATTCATACACATTTAAATTTTATACAAACTTAATTATTTTGATTGTGTAAATTTTTGATTGTGTCTGCTTTGCGACAATGTCAATTGTTAAAAGCACTATACAAATAAAATTGAATTTAATTGAATTGAATCAATGCCTCTAATCGAATATAATTTTATGTTTGCATGTAGATTAAAATGCACTAGATGTTTATTATACTCTTACTACACTGCCAATGTGCCGAGCAGGTTGGTATAAATACTGTGACATGCGCAGTGCATTTCATCCAAAAGTGGTGGTATTAGGAATTGAATAGACTATTTTTACTAAATTCTCTGAACGTGACATGGACATACTATGAACTTGCGTCTTCTGCAACATGGTATTGACCTAGCATGGTCACAGCACATGCCTGAAGAGGTCTTTGTTAGAACTCCATTGATGTAGCAAGACCACAATGACATCCCAATGACAAGTCAATCAGAATGTATTCAATCTTTCCTGTAGGTGTCATGCTTGTAGTATGTCAATTTACCCATTTATCCATACAGCAAGTCCATAAGACGTGTGAACTGTATGCAAGGATCAGTAATCTGTAGAACACACACCCCGATGAACTGTTTATAGTTGCTGGAGATTTCAACTTTGCAAATCTCAAGTCAGAGCTTCCTAAATTCTATCAGTTTGTGGACTTTGCAATAAGAGGGGATAACATGCTGGATCTTGTTTACACAAACATCTCCGGGGCATATGGGTCAGAGCCCCGCCCCCACCTCGGTTACTCAGACCACATCTCTGTTATGCTAATTCCAGCATACAGACCACTTGTGGATTACTGTGGAGGTGCGTGCACTTCTGAGGACCAGAGACTCTGCCTTCAGAGCGGGGGACAAGGGCCAAACTGTCCCAGGCCATCAGAGAGGAGAAGCACATGCCCAGGGAATCCACTGGTGCACATGCCCAGGGAATCCACAACCACTTCAGAGACAGCGGTGACACACGACGCATGTGGCAGGGCATACAAGCCACCCCCAACTACGGCGAGAAAGACCATCCCTCCTCCAAATGACCAGAAGCTGTGTCTCACCACGGCTGATGTGAGGAAAAATCTATGCAGAGTCAACCCAGGCTTGTCCAGAGAAGAAAAGGTGAGCGCTACCATCAGTCCTGTGTCATGCCAACAGTAAAGCATCCTGAGACCATTCATGCGTGGGGTTGCTTCTCATCCAAGGGAGTGGGCTCACTCACAATTTTGCTCAAAAACACAGCCATGAATAAAGAATGGTACCAAAACACTCTCCATCAGCAACTTCCTCCAACAATCCAACAACAGTTTGGTGAAGAACAATGCATTTTCCAGCACGATGGAGCACCGTGCCATAAGGCAAAAGTGATAACTAAGTGACTCGGGGACCAAAACATTGAAATTTTGGGTCCATGGCCTGGAAACTCCCCAGATCTTAATCCCATTGAAAACTTGTGGTCAATCCTCAGGAGGCGGGTGGACAAACAAAAACCCACTAATTCTGACAAACTCCAAGAAGTGATTATGATTTTATATGATTGCTATCAGTCAGGATTTGGCCCAGAAGTTGAGAGCATGCCCAGTCGAATTGCAGAGGTCCTGAAAAAGAAGGGCCAACACTGCAAATACTGACTCTTTGCATAAATGTCCTATAATTGTCGATAAAAGCCTTTGAAACGTATGATGTGCTTGTAATTATATTTCAGTACATCACAGAAACAACTGAAACAAAGATCTAAAAGCAGTTTAGCAGAAAACTTTGTGAAAACTAATATTTGTGTCATTCCCAAAACTTTTGGCCATGACTGTAGACAAGAAGGACACTTACATCAGAATGCTGTACATAGATTTCAGTTCAGCATTCAATACAATCACCCCCCAGCACCTGATCAGAAGCTGAGCTTGTTGAGCCTGAACACCTCCCTCTGTAACTGGATCTTGGACTTTCCGACCTAAAGACCTCAGGCAGTGCGGATTGGGAACTATACCTCCAGCACCATCACACTGAGCACTGGGGCCCCCCAGGTTGTTGACTTCAGGAGGACACGGAGCAATCACTCTCCGCTCAGCATTGACGGCTCTTCTGTGAAGAGCATCAAGAGCACAAAATTCCTGGGTGTCCACCTGGAGGAGAACCTCACCTGGTCCCTCAACACCAGCTCTCTGCACAAGAAATACCAACAATGTCTGTCCTTATTGAAGGCTGAGGAAGGCCCAGCTTCCACCACCAATCCTCACCACCTTCTATAGAGGAACTATTGAGAGCATCCTGAGCAGCTGAATCACTGTCTGGTTTGGGAATTGTACCATATCAGACCGCAAGTCCCTACAGTGGATAGTGAGGACAGCTGAGAAGATCATTGGGGTCTCTCTTCCCTCTATCAAAGACATATACACCACACTCTGCATCCACAACTTTGTTGTCTGTTGTCTTTTGTTGTCTCTTTTTTGTATAGAATTTATAGTTCTAGGTTAACTTAAAAATGTAAATCTGTCATATCTGAGCTAGTCAGCTAATTAGATCTATTAGTTAGCTAGCTGGTTCCGGTAAAGTGTGTTGTTAATTTATGTTGTTGCATGAACGTAGCACCTTGGTCCTGGAGGAACGTTGTTTTGTTTCACTGTGTACTGAACTGTATATGGTTGAAATTACTAAAAAAAAGCCTACTTGACTTGATGTAGTTATTTACATTTACATTTAGGAATTTGGCAGACACTCTAGTAGTTATGATGTTAACTGGTTAATGACATCTGGTTAATGACATCATTACTAAATCCTTATTACATTCTTGCAGCATGGACATATTCCATAAAAACATGGCAGTTTCACATCAAGGGAGACAATACTATATCCTTACCATTTTCTACAGCATTCCTGACACGTTGTACAAGTTCTTACTGTGTTCATCCAATTTCCTGAGGATGTAGTGGCAAAGTGACTCAGTGTGATGGAGGTTTAGGCTAATGGATAAGCACTGGAGACACAAGCCCTGTATTACTGTACGTTGACAGTGAAGGGGAATGTGAATTTGCTGAACAAGCTGAACAAAATGATTAAGCTACTGTAGCAGTTCTGGTCAGAAATCAGAGATCCAACGAAGAGTGAAAAAAAAAATCTGTTTTACAAAAACAGGGAAAACCAGCAACACATCAGATGTGAATGTTGATGTCACTGGTTTCACTACTGCAAGGAAGGCCTGGAAAGCTAATCAAGCAGCAAGCACAATTGGGCAGTTCTTGCACCACTAATTAACATCAAATAGTGTAACCCATGTTATATCACTTTGAAAGCATCTGAATATCTGAATATTTTAATCATGTGACTCCAGATTCTACAGCCACTACTCTTTATCAATAGGTGGATTGCATCAGCAGATAAAAATTACCATAGGCCTCCTGTATGCTAATGTGATAAAATCCTGCTGCTGTATGGCCCTCTGCAAGGATTGGCCCATGCTGGGACAATCTGAACACAAACAGTTCTCTTTAAAGAGAAAAACTTATCAGGCTGAGGCAGGTTAATGAGATATACAGTACATATGGAAACTGCAAAAGAAGCTGCAGGGAAATAACATGAGGTGTGCTGTAAAATGGTTTACAGGCTGTATGAAACAAAGAATGATGTAGTGGTTTGACAAGAGAAACACGGAGATCAAGTTGTACAAACACACTTTTATGTACAGAAGTGCAAACAGCAGTGTCTTCTCAATGCTACACTATATTGCCAAAAGTATTTACTCACACATCCAAATCTTTGAATTCAGGTGTTCCAATCACTTCTATGGTTTAAAGTGTATAAAATCAATGGAATTGATTCATGGAATGCGTTTCCATGGCCGAGCAGCTGCATCCAAGCTTTACATAACCAAGTGCAACGCAAAGCAGTGGATGCAGTGGTGTAAAGCATGGTGCCGCTAGACTCTAAAGCAATGGAGACGTGTTCTCTGGAGTCACAAATCATGCTGATAGATGAGACCTGGTTTGGCAGACTGCATTGTGCCAAGTGTAAAGTTTGCTGGAAGGATAATTATGATGTGGGTTATTTTTTTAGGAGTTGAGCTCGGCCCCTTAGCTACAGTGAAAGGAACTCTTAATGTTTCAGCATACCAAAACATTTTGAACAATTTAATGCGCCCAACTTTGTGGGAACAATTTGGGGCTGGCACATTTCTGTTCCTTCTCATCCAGGACATCTGACCTCAGCTGCAAATGCACTTCTGGAAGAATGGTCAAAAATTCCCATAAACACGCTCAAACCTTGTGGAAAGTCTTCCCAGAAGAGTTGAAGCTTTTACAGCTGCAAAGGGTGGGCCAGCATCATATTAAACTCTATAGATGAAGAATTGTCTCAGTGGCTCTACAGGGTCGCCCAAAGCAGGGCACTGATTCACCTGATGTAGTTCAGTGCAGATAGAGCCCTTGTGGTTGTAGTGTGGTGAGCCAAGCAAGCAAGGCATGTGGCACATAGCAGGGAGCACTTTAGAGGCATATGAGGAGGGGCATGGTCGAGGATGCAGCAGACTGCTTCCTTCTTGGCAAAACCTTTCCTGAGCTTATAGAATCAGTGGGCATAGGATAACACATGTAAGTGTATGTTGTGAAAGTACCTACCCTCTGGTCTGAGGTTCCACAGCTCTTTTGTAGGCCGTACACAACAGTGTATTGGTCAGCCATAATCAGCATCCAGGCGGGGTGCGTTGGGGTGCCCAGCCCCTTTTCCACACACACAAGTCGCCAACTAGGGGGCTGAATGATCCATGTGCCACAACTATAGGGTTTGAGCATGGAGTTGACTGATGTATGAGTGCACTGGCTTTTAGCCTGCCATCACAGCAGCAATCAAACAGATGGGGAAGTTGATAGGGCTAACAAATTTAAGTTCTACAGTATGTTTGAGCAGGCAAAAAGGAATCCCCCTTTCCTCACCATCACTCCACATTCCTGCCCCAGTTGGCCTGGATAAGGTTTGTCAAAGAAGGCTTAGAGAGACTGAAAGAGACACTGCTAATTCCATTTTCTTCCTGCGATTGCAACTGGTTAGTTCTGGAAAGCAATGTACCTTATCCCAGTCCCTAAAATGAGCTGCAACAGAGAGCTTAATGATTTTAAGCCAGTGGCACTGACTTCTTACTTCATGATGACCCTGGATTGACTGCTTCTTCTTCTTCTCCTCAGACTGCCATCACTGGAGATCCATTTGTTTACCAGGAGAAGGCATAGATGATATCAGATTCTACCTGGTCCATTGGGTTGACTCTCATTTACACAAGGGGAACCAAACCCTATTTTTGTGACATTCTGCCTTAAAAGACTTAGGATTACAGAGTAACGAAGGAGACCACAGTGAGAGATTGCACTTTGTAGATCATGGAGCACTTCAGGGTACTGAAGTTTCCCTCTTTTTGTTTACTTCCATAAGTCTTGACACATGCTTATCTTACACATTAACGTAAAGAAGGACTATGAACAACCTGTTGTCCATATTGTTTAGCCTCAATCAAAAACAGAGTTTTTCCAAAAAGAGGAGTGTGTTCAGTAGCAGACTGTCACAGAGGTGCTCAACTGATTGCCTCAGAAAATCCTTAGTCCCTAATGAAATATTGGAATAAACCCCCTTATACAAAGCCTGTGGGAAGTGGTTTGGGGATTGCAGGCTTGGGGACCCCTCTGCAAAACACTTAACAACTTTTTCAGCCTCAGTTGTGCCCATTGTTAATACTTTGATCTGGATAGACCATGGCATTTTCTGAAGCCTGTGTACCATTGTTACTGTTAGTTGTGTAAGTAATTTCCAGCATGTGATACGTCTAGTTTGTCTGTATGCTTTACATTCTTGTTATGATATTGAGTTTATCAGTTTTTTTTTTTTTTTTTTTGTGCTTGCTTTGTCTCTATGTCTCTGCTGGTGGAGGGATGGGGGTGGTTGGACCTTTCAGTGTTGTTGCAAGTCCCACCCTCTTCAGTATGCCTGCAATCTATTGGTTGGCCCTGGCTGTCCTTTGTTGGTCCCGCCTCCTGCCGGATGATTGGGTATCCAGGAAACCCAGAGGCCTACTTAAGGCCTTCAGACCACCGTGCTACAGACCGTGTCTTTGCTTACTGTTTTTCCGATGACTTTTTGTAAAATTATATTGTGTATGACCTTGTGCTATGTTTTCGACTATTTTTTTGTGTTTGCCCTTCTTTGGTTTTGGTTGCCCGGATGTAAATACGTTTTGTATATATTTGTATATAGTTTTGTAATTAGTGGCTTAGTAGGGAGGCGACGCCATTTTGTTTACACCCTGTTTTCTCTTGGTTTGTGGTTACAAGGGAGTAAGGGAAGAATTTTGTATTTCTTGTTCTTTATTTTTGGTGCAGGTTAGCTGTTTTGGTACTAGGTAGAGGGCATTTGGTTTATTGTTTTGGCCTTTTCGGCTTCTGAAGCTCACAGCCACCTTTTGGGATTTGCTTATTCCCCTTTTTGTAAATAAACACTAAGCAAACACACTTTTGGTCTCACCCACTTTTTCTTTTTCTTTTTCATTCCTGTTACGGCCTGACCTAGACTGGGGCATAACAATTCTTTAGTCATTAATAACAAATAATCTATCTATTATAATCATGAATAAAATGTCTCCACTCTACTATACATTGTATACTTGTTGATTTATCTTGAGTAACTGCTTTATTCAGCTTAGCATTGTAGGAAATTCAAAGCCATCCCATGAAACATCCCATGAAACACTAGGAAGTTTATCCCAATGGGATAAACAACCATCTTAGCCATTAAGAAATCACAGACAACAGTCTGAGCTCAGGATTGAGGTTGGTTGGAGTTGTGGGAGAACAACACTACCTGCTATCCCATTATACAACCAATCAGTGAGGGGATAGACGTTTCTTATACAAATAAACTGAAAAAAAATTTAAATAGGGTTGGAAAGTTGGCTAAGGTTATGTTTTTGGCACTTCTTCTACATTGAAATAAATATTTTGTACAAATATCTTTTTGTGCAGATATAATTTGTGCATCATTCGGATGCATTTAAAACTGAAAAAAGATCTATTGTTAATTTATTGTATCCCACAGAAAACTGAAAAAAGATAATTAGAAACTGTTGACTAAGAGTGTAAGGTAGGCTAATTAATCTAAATGAGAGGGGAGGGATAAATAAACCTGAAGAAAACCTGTGCACAATGATAGCATATAAAACTCTATACAGGCAGTAACCTAATCTCAGTCTTGAACAAAAACACTGAAGAGAAAATAGATTTTGTAATTTTGTTGTTATAAAAGACCATTTGGGGAAGTAAGGGAACAGTTAGAAAGTTACTAGTCAATGATTTTTCATGTCTTAACTTTTCATTACAAAATTCAATAAAATTACAGAGAAAAGAACAATAAAATTGCTGTCATAAAAGGAAAAATCAGGAAGCAGTTTTTGGAGTAAATTTTATTTTTTTTTTATTATTAATTTTACAATTTACAGTTGTCACTGTCTTATCTGTTAGTCCCCATGAGAGAAGATAAAAGACAGAATCAAATCAAAGTTTTATAAATCTTTTTAAAACCTTGCCTTTTTCATACAAAAAAATGCTGCACCAATCATTTATCAAATTAGCAAAAAATAAACATATTAACAGTAATTATCAATTATATACAAGTAAACTGTTGACAGTTTCATAGGTACCCGAGGCTCACCCATGCCTGAGCAAGCTCAAGGCCAGCCCATCTGGTATGATCACACAGAAAAGCCAATGCAGCACTCTGAGGGGTCATAGCTGCCCCATTGGCACAAGGGAAACCTATGCTATATTGGGCATAATGCTTTACATTGTAATGTTATGGCTGATCTGTGGATTATTAATATTATTATTATTATTATTATTATTATTATTATTATTATTATTATTATTATTATTATTATTGAAAAAATCTATATGGATAATTTTAATAATCACCTATAAGGAAAACAAACAAATAAACAAAAAAATCTAGTTAAGGACAGACCACATATGCAGTAAGAAGGTTTGAAGGATTGTGCAAAAATAAGTGTGAATATACCATAAATGTATAAGACTTGTTAGCATATTCATCTTCTATACCACTTATCATGTACAGGGTCGTTCAAGGTGATGGATGGTGGGGGTATTAGGTGCTGGAGGTGCACCAATCCATTGCAGGGCATGCACGCACACACACTTGAGACAGGAATAAAACCCTCGACCCTGGAGCGGTGAGGCCACAGTGCTAACCACTACATCACCATGCCACCTTTATGTTAAAATCAGAAAGTAAAACGTTATGAAAAAAATATTTTTCAGGAAAAAAGAAAAGAGCTGTGTGTATATATATATATATATATATATAGGAAGATATCTAGAAATCAAGATAGATAGATAGATAGATAAATAGATAGATAGATAGATCGATAGATAGATAGATAGATAGATAGATAGATAGATAGATAGATAGATAGATAGATAGATAGAAATCACAGAAAGCACTTTTGCTTTTTCCTTCTTTGAGCTAAAAGCTCTGCTAAAATTACAGAAGAGACAAATGAGCACATTGTAATGCACTTAATCTATTCAAAAGCTCATCAAAGTCAGCCATTACAAGAGCATAGGCACTTAACTGATCAGGAAGAATCAGTGAGAGAAAGGGACAGTGACAGAGACAGTGTCCATTTGTGCCTGAAGCTTCTATTTTAAGGTTACTGGCACTTTCCCAAGATGGATTGTAATGTCATCACATTTGAAAAAGATAGGAAATGGGACAGACAGAGCTGTACAAAATGGCTATGAAGGCGATGTTTTGTAAAAAAAAAAAAAAAAATTAAAACCTGGCTAAAGGTCATTATTTTAATGAAAATTTTCACTTTGAAACCTGTTGATGTTTAGGGTATCACATGTGTGGGGCCTTTTAGCAGATGATGTGTAGAGGTAAAGCAGTGTTACTGTGACCTGGTAAAATAAAAGAGAGTTACTTTAACTTTTAAGCACTGAACACTGAACCACAGGAGTTAAGAAAGTAAGTACTGTAGGTTTAAACCTTGATATTGGCAGCTTGAAAATTAATCCACAAACCATGAAACCATGAAATTAGATTTCCTAGATTCAGGGCTCAAAGAAGCAAATCAGGATGGACATTACTCATTTCTTATAGCATAGAAATGTACTAAATTTTCTCAATACACACATTTAGACATAGCAGTTCATTTTAAGTTATTCTATTATGAACCTTTCTTCTCCTGTTTCTTTCACACACCTAACCCCATGCTTTATAACTTCAACAATAACTGGATCACAATGAATTCAAGAGCATAAACAGATTTTTGGTGAGAAATTAAGGAAGGTATCTGTATTTTGTTATCTCTGTTGTTAAAGGACTCATTATTGTTTCTTGGCACAGGTAGACATTTAATTATCATTAGTGAGCAGGTGTTGATTAATTTTCTATTGCAGAAACAATATTATAAGTTGCAAGAAAAAACAATTTTTTTAAATTATTTCACTCATTATACTATTTATATCAAATATATATAATTCTGCAGTAAGATCTCAGCTATATTTAAAGCTGCATTGTTATTTAATCTTTGGCATATGAGGCTTTTTCTGTAACATCACTAACCTTTTGAAAATAACTGCTAATAAGTGGGATCACAGTTTTGAATTTTGCTAAAAGTTGCTATCAGAGTTAGCTAACCAATGTATAACACAAATGTGGTGCAATGCGTAAAGTACATTGTATGTATGGCACAATGCAACTATAGAACTTTAAAGGAAATATATCTTTATTGTAATGTGTCTGAATTTAAATTTAAGTTATTCATTAAATAAAATACTCTTATCAGCTATAACATTAAAACCACCTGCCTAATATAGTGTAGGTCCAATTGTGCCTCTAAAACAGATCTGACCCATTTACAAATGGTATCTGGCACCAAGATGTTAGCAGCAGAACCTGTAATGTCCTAAAGTCTGTGTTTGTCTTTCTCATCTCATAGATGCATGATCAGCTCTTAGAGACTTTTTAGTGTTAGTCATCAAGTTGAACTCTTCTTCATATTCCTCAACCATTCCCGAACATTATTTGCAGGGGTGCAGAGCACATTATCTTGTTGAAAGTAGCCAGTGGCATTAGGGAACACTATAAAGTACCATCTTTTCTCCAAGTAAGTAACACACATGCATAAAGACATCCACATGATATAAAAGAATATTCATCAGAATAGGACACCTTCTTACATGCCACCTGCTCCATGGTCCAGTTCTGATGCTCACATGCCAATTGTAGTGGATACTGCCATTCAGCAGTGGACAGGGATCAGCATGGACATGCTGACTGGTCTTGGTCCACACAAACCCATGCACAGCAAGCTGCATAGCACGGTGTGTTTTGACACCTTTCTGCCATCGCCAGCATTAACTTTTCCAGCAATTTGTGATAAAACAGCTCTTCTGTGAGATCAGGAAACAGTCAGGCTTGCTGTTGCTTCCCATGTCCATTAATAATAATAATACTATTATATCCTACCCCTTGACAGACACCATTGTTATGAAATAATGTTATTTATTTCAGCTGTCCTGTGGTTATGACTGATCGAAGCGAATTTTTAAATTTTAGACCTGGGATCCATAAATACACGCATGAGATCATATTAAAAGAAAAAAAATGTAAATGTTGGAGATACCTATCGACTCTATGTTTTTCCAAATATCAGCTGTGCAGCGTGTGTCCACAAAGTCTCTGTAGAATCCTATTCTTGTCTGATAGGGTGAAATCTTATACTGTGTGGTCTCTGCTTGTAGCCAGACTGCCTCAATGTTCAATGAGATGTGTGTTCTGAGATACTTAATAAAGTGTTTATTTGAATAACTCTAGCATTTGTGCCAGCTTATACTAGTCTGGTCTTTCTGCTCTGACATCCCTGATCAACAAGATATTTCCAGTCGGGCTCACTTGATGGTTTTGCTTTGCTTGTTGCATTTTAAATACTTATAATTGCAAAAAAAAAAAAAAAAAAAAACGAAAAAGAAACGCATGAACCCTTTCAGACCACATAACCTTTTCCCACTGCTCCAAGGTCCTATCTTTATGCACATAACAAATTAAAGTCTTTTTTTTTTTTCAACTGGCCTCATTAGCAAGTGCTTTTCTTATAGCCACATACTGTAGCTGTTTAATTCCAGTCCTGTGAGTTTTCATTACATTGTATGTGTATGGCAAAGCTCTTACTTTCACTATTAAACATAGTTCTAATTTGTACTGTTGATTTTTTACCATGCAATTTCACTAATTGTTAAACTGTTATCCATTCATGTTTTTTTTTTCAGACAACATTTCCTCCACTAAGTCAAACCTTCCATGTTTTATAAACGTATTAAAGGGTTATTAACCCAGTTCCAGTCATTTTAAAGCTTCTTGGTTGCTTTCTTTGCTTGATGTAGCCCAATAATGGGACCTTACTGAAAGGGTGAGAGTTATTGATTTATTTATTGTGGCCAGTAGTGCACTTCAAGCATTTTTGTGAAACCTGTTAATTTAGAATTTCAAAATGTATTTAATTTCTGTTGTATTTTCTCGCTTTGTCTTGAAAATCTCTATATTGACAGGTTACGTGTTTATTACTTGTTTATTAATGGTATTTTGCATCGTGTCCCTGAAATGCAGTGCTCAAGTCTCAGCTTCTGAAATAAATCCCATTGAGCACTTGCTTCTGTCTCTGTCAGCTATACACCACTCCATGAACACCTCGAGCCACTGCCTGGTCATTTTTGGGACAGAGGGCTATGGTCTCAACACCACAGATAAAGAGAGACAGAAATTGTACGAATGCTGCTATTCATCCTTCTTCTCCTTCTTTTCTGGAGCCCAGCAAGTGACACCCAAGGACAGTAATTGAGAGCAGGAACAGGAGCAGAGGTGTCTGCTGTCAAAACAGTGGAGTGACAGCTACAAAAAGAGAAAGAAAACGAGAGAGAAAGTGTGAATGAGTGTTTGACATCCACAGTGAGTCGTGCTCATTAGAGCGGATGGATGCTTCACAAAAAAAAAAAAAAAAAAAAAAAAAATCTTTTTCCAGCAAGAAACCATAAGTAAGAGCAGGAAAGAAGTAAAAAAAATGTGGATGGTGGGGCTAGTAGTCTTTTGATGGCACCACTGCGTTGCTACTTTTCTCAATGTATGGGTGAATGTCTACACTTTGCTCACATTCATAAACAATTTTGATAAAGTATACTAATTATGTTATGGCCATTTATTATGCTCTGTTCTGCAATGCTTCTTTCTCCACTAATGTTACTGCTTTTCAGTGTATATTTTGAATTGAACTGTAGTTTGGGATATTTTTTTCTTGATACATGGAAGCAAAACACACCTAAACACAAACATTAATCACTGCTAAGAGAGTAGAATTCAAATCTACTTGTCAGGCTTTTACTTTTAAACTATAATTTTTTTTTTTATATGTTCAGATTTTTATTTATACTTACCCACAATGCTTTCTAATGAATTCTATAACAACGTTGTGGTCTAATTTCAAAACCACAAGCACAATGCAGTTAGTAAGCATGTGTTACTAAATGTTGTATGTTTAAAGAGCTAATGAATACTGCACTTTGTCCAATTAACTTAGATATAGATATAGCTTGCATGAGAGTAAGCCTGTATTTTCACATGGATCAAAAGCATCTGTCGCTATGTTTCCAACAGGTGCACCATGATGTGTTTCTTAAGCCTCCCAGAAGCAGCTCTCCATTCCAGCCTACTAAACGTTTGCTTCGGAAATCAGTCCAACCCACCAATCCGTTTTATTTATTTATTTATTTATTTATTTATTTATTTATTTATTTATTTATTTATTTATTTATTTTTTTTCACATCAATATAAAATAAGACACATTACAGATCAAAACATATAAATTAAGAGAAATAAATACATTAATAAAATTCTTTTAATAAAATAATGTTATGGATATATTTACATTACTATAAAATGAAAATACATAAATGGTTAATTTATATATTTTTAACATAAATTTAGTTTTTAACTAATGAGGATTATTAAAGGACTCTAAATCTAAATAATTTATATCCAAAATTAAAGACCTGCTCTACATGCTGAACATCTGGACAATTCTGATTTATGAGGGGTGTTCAAGTCAAACCACAACTTTTGATTGCGGCAGAATAACAGAACTCAGTCATAAGAGTAAAATCTCCCTTTATTTCTCCATGTAATCCCCTGCTGCACTAATTCACTTCTATAATTCACTTCTACCAATAAGCCATGATGAGACTACCTGCTTCATGGGGATGTGTCAATAACTCCCAGTCGAATTCCGTTTCTGTAATGGGCAAATGGTGCAGTGGACAGTATGAGGTCATGAACTGTCCTGCCAAAACAGAAAGACAAAAAGACTTTGGTGTTCAAACCGGTCCTTTTTCCCTGACACCCTGTTCACTCACTGAATGTTCACAGGAAGGACTTCAGTGGGCTCTGGGCTCCTCACTCATGGACACTGTGTGAGACAGAAGCCCATGAAAAATAAAACTGTTGCCGCTCACTCACTGTCTATACTGCTTTATCCTGTACTCAGGGTCACGGGGGCCTGGAGCCTATCCCAGGAGGCTTAGGGCATGAGACAGCCTACAACCTGGACAGGGTGCCAATCTATCGCTGGGCATACACACATATATTCACTCACACACTATGGGCAATTTGGGAATGCCAATTAGCCTAATCTGCAGATCTTTGGACTATGGGAGGAAACCAGAGTACCCGGAGGAAATCCATCAAGCACAGGGAGAACATGGTCTGGCCGGGAATCGAACCTGGACCCTGGAGGTGCAAGGCGACAGTGCTTTTTTTTTTTTTTTTTTTTTTTGGAGAAATTGTGAATTTATGGTATCAATTAATAAAACTTATGAGAAGGAGATGCTGGTTTCCCATGGTAATGATGTGATACAGCCACTAGGTCACCTTCTGCTGACATTTTTAATGGCAGATAACTAGTTTAACTAGCTTGGGTAGTCACTGACCTACAGTAAACACCTACTAGGCATAAAAAAGAAACATTGCATTATCATAAAATTGTATCCCCATTCGCACAATGTATTTAGATGAGGAATGGAATTTTTGAATTATTGTAAATTTTCTCGGAGGATTTAAATATTATTCCAGAATACCAAGGAGATGTCTGTGACTCTGGGCAAGTTGTAATGTCATCTTTAGAGCTCATGTACAATGTGTTGAGGATTTATTCTGTAAGAAGAAATGTTAAAGGGGGCAGGGGGCAGTTGAGTCCATGTTATGATTCAGTTTGCCACGACAATTTCATAGATTATGGTCTTGGGAATTCTTAAAGAGACCTAAATCTGACGAAGTGGTACTTATAACACATCTACTAATTCTTTTGTCTTTCCATCTAATTACTTGAACTGCAGTTACAGTTTTAACAGAATAAAAATCTTTATTTATTTATTTATTTATTTATTTATTTTTCAGGAACAAATGAGCTCAATGATTCAACTGAATGTACTGAAAACTTAATGAAACTTAGCAAGTTCCCACATAACGTGTGTAAAATTAATAAATCAGCATGGAATCCATACAGTTGAAAATAAGCAGATGCAGACCAGTTGGGCTGCAATTTTAAAACTAGTTTTCTGTGCCAATTTGACTTTATCAAGACTTATTTTCTTTTGCTATTTCAGTGTCTTGATTTGAACCCTAAAAATCTGTGGTTTGAATTAAACACAACAGTTCCTTCAGGCTTAGCAATATGAAGTAGAATGAAATGTTTTGTATGGAGGCGAGATCCTAGATATTGAACCTTGTTAGATATTATTGGACAAGACTTAGTTTAGGTATTCTCTCTCTCTCTCTCTGTAGGAAGATTATAATTCTAATTATGTGGTTGCAGGTTGTAAGTGTACGTGCATGAACATTTTTTTCACAATCATTTTCTAAACTCAGTGTCTTTTGACAGCATAGTTGTTATATCCCCATATCTCATATTTTCCTACAGCAGATTTTCCAAACCATTTTTTTTTCATTTAGCATTTTATTCCACTGTCTACAACTGGCAAAAGCACAATGAGGGTAGAACCGTATATTAGAGCCTTCACAATTCTAATTAGCCAGTTTGTGTTTGACAGATTCTAAAACTCACGTCAAAGTAAATCAGTCATTAAACTCAGGCCTGCTGTGCTGAGTATGGTTTATCGTGTGCTGCAGTTTTTTATTTTTTTGCACTACTCAGTAAATACTACTATACACAAACACAACCTGGGGACAAAAAAAAAAAAAAAAAAGAAAATCAATAAAAGTGAGCTATAGCTGACAGTTGTCGATACTGATAAAGAGAAACAGTGCAATAATATTTCCTTTTTCATTATATTATTGTGGAGGTTTTGACTGAAAAATCAAAATTTCCCCCTATAGATGCCTGACTAAACCCTGCAGGGAGATTAAGGGTGAATATGAGGGGGAAGGGAATAATTAGTCCTGTCTGCCTGAGGAAATACTCAACCTGGGCAAAGATGGGAGGAATAGGAACTGAGGAAAGAGAAAGGAGGATTGGTAAAAAAAAGGTGATGCGTGATGAGACACAAGCCCCTAAGAGGATTCAATGTATCAGCCTCTAGAGGTAAACTGTTATTTGGAAAAACTGTTTGCTTGGAGAATTAGAAAAGCTTCAGCAACTATTACCTACTAATCATGATACAAAGGAAATGTGGAAGACAATATTACCACAGGCTTTGCCCTCTGGGCCTTCAAAGACACACAGACAGTATGTCGACATTATCTATACTACTAAAAATATTAATAAAAATTATCTACAGTATATTACAAAAAATATATTTATTTATTTATTTATTTATTTATTTATTTATTAATATATTTCTTTATAGTCTTAATATTTTTCTATAGTACAAAAAACATTACAAAAAAATCTTTATATTACTAAAAATAGTTCTTATTTATTTATTTATTTATTTATTCATTTAGTTAGTTAGTTAGTTAGTTAGTTAGTTAGTTAGTTAGTTAGTTAGTTAGTTAGTTAGTTTAGTTATCTATTTATTTGCCTCAATTAGGACACTTTTCTGGGAGGGGGCTCTACCTTAAAAAGCATGAAGTATGTTTGAACATTTAAAGCCCTCCCTCACACTGCTCAACATTTCTGTACTGTTTGCAATCATGTGAAAGTGTACAGTGCCTTTCAAACTTGGTACTTCTGATGGCAACTCATTGCATCAGAACTAATTTAGAGGTGTTACAGCAATATGTGTGCAATCACGAAACTTGTTATCCTTTTTTAAATTTTGTAAAAAATTCCACATTTGAATATACATTTATTGTCTAGATTGTTTTGACCAAATTCAGTATGGGATATTGTTTGCAGATTCAAAATATACAAATACAAAATGGTGGTATGTGTAGAAATGGCTGGTTTGCTCTTGACAATTTTTATTAACCATTTTTATTATTAACCATTTTTATTATTTAGTTTGTTACTAAGTTGATCAATGCAGGTAGCCGATACATGTACATTCTACGGATGTGAGGACTTGCTGCATATCAAAAATAAACTCTTACTCAAGATCTACAAAACTGGACAGGGTGTATAAAATTTTCTGGACCCCTTTGTTTGCATGTTTCCACGGCACTACCAGCATCACTGCCTACAGACATGGCTACAACCAACTCCCAGAGCACACAATCTCCTTTACTTTGAGCTCACACTCCTTTGTTGTCACACCCCTTGTGACATATTTGTTTCACTACTGCTTGCAGTGTTTGCTAAGACTTCTGTTCCAAGTGTTTTTTGTTGTTGTTCTGGGCAATGATTTGTGTTGTTGCCGCTGATATTGCCATTGCCTGATCTACTGCCTGTGGATTGACATTGACTCCTGCCTGCTGATTCATGTTTGTTTGTATGGATTTTGTTAAATGCTAATCTGTATCTGCATCATGCCTCTGTCCTCACATCCTAACAGGATTGAATCCAATGTGCAAGTGATTAAATTGCAATATTACAACATTGCTTAATTCTATCTATCTATTATATCTCAGCACTCGCATGTCCGATTATATTATATGGAGACATTCTGAGGTATTGTGTTGGAATTACTGCACATGCAGATAAACACTATGTGGGCGATGGAACTCCAAAGATATCCAGGGAAGAAAATCTGCCAAGTCATGCTTCATTCATTGACTGCAGGAGCTGCAGCAGGGAGAGCCACTGCTTGCTGTCCAGTTGGCGCAGCTTCAGAAGGAGGTCAACAGTGAGATGCCTCATGCTGAGGTTTAACCAGACTGAAACCTTGTGTTTTCTAATTTATTCCATTATGCTTGAAGCATGCTATGTTAGCCTTGTTAGCCCAGAGATGTTTTCTGTGAGTTCAGAGATGTTTCCTTTAAGACCATGTCTGGTCTGCCTGAATTTTGCTTTGTCCTAACATTCTGTGCCTGAGTAATGGCTTGCCTTGAGTCATGCCCTGTTTCGCCTGGATTATGCTCTGTATAGTAGTAGTAGTTAAGTAGGCTTTTATTGTCCTTTCAACCATCTACAGTTCAGTACACAGTGAAACACGACAACTTTCCTCCAGGACCAAGGTGCTACATACAACATAAATTAACAACATACATTAACAAAGCTAACTAGCTAACTAAGAACCCTAATTAGCTGACTAGCTGAGAGACAAGACAGATTGACAGTCCTATACAAAAGAGATGACATAAAGTGCACATGCAAATGTGCCAACTAGAGTGACAACATGACCCATTTCAATACTTTGTGGTAATGAGGTAATGAGTTAAAGTAGTGGGAGGAAAAACAGTAAACGTTTCTTGTAAGTAGCAGCAAATATAGAAAAGGAGTTTTGTGCAAATAACAAGTAATAAATATTGTGCAAAAGAGCAATTACAGGTTGGTATGTAGAATTGTTAGATGGCTGTTGATCAGTGTGCGTGTGTTTATCAGTTCAGTCCCAATGTTTTGAAGTGGTTGAGTTTATCTGAGTGATGATTTTCTCAGCTATCCTCACTATCTGCTGTAGGCTCCGAGATGGCACAATTCCCAAAACAGCCAGTGATGCAGCTGCTCAGGATGCTCTCGATAGTTCCTCTATAGAAGGTGGTCAGGATCGGTGGTGGAAGCTGGGCCTTCCTCAGCCTTCTTAGGAAGAAAAGGCATTTTGGGCTTTCTTATGCAAGGAGCTGGTGTTGAGGGACCAGGTGAGATTCTCTTGCAGGTGGACACCCAGGAATTTGATGCTGTTGACCGTCTCCACAGAGGAGTCGTTGATGTTCAGCAGAGAGTGGTCACTCCATGTTCTCCTGAAGTCAGCAACCATTTCTTTTGTTTTATCAACATTCAGAGCTAAGTTGTTATCTTTACATGAGTCCGTTAGCTTCTGCAGTTCCTCTCTGTATGTTGACTTGCTGATGAGACTCACCACGGTTTTGTCATCAGCAAACTTGATGATGTGGTTGGATCTAAGTGTTGCTACACAGTCATGAGTCAGCAGCCTGAACAGCAGGAGCCTGAGCACACAGCCCTGGGGTGCTCAGTGTGGTGGTGCTGGAGATGTAGTTCCCAATCCGCACTGACTGAGGTCTTCCGGCAGAAAGTCCAGGATACAGTTACAAAGGGAGGTGTTCAGGCTCAACAGGCTCAGCTTCCCAATCAGTTGTTGGGGGATGATACTATTAAATGATAAACTGAAATCTACAATATGTACAGCATTTGAACGTAGGTGTCCTTATTTTCCAGGTGTGAGTGTGATGGAGTGTGATGGAGATGGTGTCATCCGTTGAATGGTTAGGATGATACACAAACTGCATTGGGTCTCGTAAGGGGGGGGGGGGGCAGCAGGGTTGTAGAGTTTTCCTCACATTAAGAGACACAGCACCTGCTCGTTCAGAGGAGGGGTGGTCTTCCTCACTGTCACGTCATTCTTTGCATTGAAACGAGCGTAAAAGTTGCTCAGCGCATCTGGATGGGAGCCCTCACTGTCAGGTGATGATGTCCTGTAGTTGGTGATGGCTTGTACTGTATGCCCTGCCACATGAACCACATGTCTCCGTTGTCCCTGAAATGGTTATGGATTCTCTGGGAGTGTGCGCACTTCGCCTCTCTGATGGCCTGGGATAATTGAGGACCTCATGCTGTTGCCACTGCCTGGCTTTGTAGTTCCAAGCACTGGCCACAGACCAGCTCAGTCATTATGTCAAACCCAGTCACAGACCCTAGGCCAAGCCCACACCTAACCACCCTCATCCATATCACAGCCTTAGCATAGGACAGCCCTAAGCTTTAGGTGGAGATGTCATGGACCACCATGTTAGTACTCTGAAGTAGGATTTTTTGAGGAGGTGTTGTTTAAGGGTTCCTCCTGGTATCTTTGGACAGACTGGATTTTATGAGACTGTTTTGTTGAAATTGTTGCTCATGGTCTCATGTTTAGTGTTATGATCACGCGGTTTGATCTCTTTCACAATGTACTGTGGAACCTCGGATTTTGAGTAACCCAGATTCGCGAGCCTTCCGCAAGATGAGCAAAACATTTCAATAAATTTTGACTTGAAAAATGAAGTGAACACTTGAAATCTAGACATCATGCGGCACACATGTGTTTCTTAATTTGATGCCGAGTGTCATGTGATCAAAACTGAGCCAATAGTTTTTCTCTCGCATGAATTGTGAGTAATTGTCTCCCATGCTCAGTCTTAGTGTGAGACCGAGTCAACATCTGTGCGCTGTGTTTAGTATAACACTGTGACCATGTGTGTTTGTGTGTAAAGAATCTTTTATTTAATGTTTGTATATGTGGGTGTGTAAAAGTCATCCTTTATTATAACTCACCTGTGCATGTGCGTAAAGCAAAAGCAAGTCTCATTAGAGAGTTCAAGATCAATTTTCTCTCTCTCTCTCTGTCAGCCTGCACTGACTCCGTGTATGTGTGTGTGTGTGTGTGTGTGTGTGTGTGTGTGTGTGTGTGTGTGTGTGTGTGTGTGTGAAAGTCGTCCAGGACAGTAGTAGGAGAGACATTTCTCCTCTCATCTTACTTTAGCTTCACACACACGTGTAAATAGTGTGTGCACGCACAAACACTTATCTGTCAGGGTATATTTTCACTTTTTAGTAAAGATAAGGTTAATTTTTTTTCTTTATATTTTGTATTATTTTTATATATTTATTTTTTTGGGGTTCTGGAACAAATAATTTGAGTTTTCATTATTTTTTGGGGGGGAAATTCACTTTTATTTACAAGTGTTTTGATATACAAGCATGCGTTTGAAATGACTTCTACTTGTAATCCAAGGTTCCACTGTACTTTAAACAGTAGTCTCTGCTGCCTTTGAAGAGAATGTTGGTTAAAAGCATCCCTGAACAATATTCCTCCTTTTGGAACACCCTGTGATGTCACCAAGACAGACATCACAGGGTGTCCACAGTTCCCTGTAAAGCAGTTTTATTCCCCATGCTTTGGAATCTTACTTAACATAGTTGAATACCCTGTGTAGTCCACTTCACAGGGAACTACTAGCCGATGGAATTGTCTTGAATCTTCTTTTATTTTTGCTTTAGTTAATATTGTTCAATTACTATGTATTTACCTGTTGATATTATTATTTTTTTAAATTATTGTTTTTGCTTTACATATGCATTAGGGCCATGCCTTACAGTATCTGAGAGGATTAAATTAATTTAAGCTTTTTTACACAATTCATCATTTTAATCTGTGTTTTAATGTGTGTTTTATTGTTATTAGTTTTAATATTGATTTATGCATGACAAAGAGTAAAAGAAAAATCTTTAGGTGGCACTGGTGGTGCCTGGCTGCATGTGTTGTGTAGCCACCTGGCGTTTTTTCCCTAGCTCAAGAATCATTTGAGCCTTAAAAGACATTTAAAACTAAATAAAACTGACAGCATTCTTCACTGATAGTAGCAACATGATTATAAATCCCTTGATATGTTTCATACATATGATTGCTTGAGCTCTAAAAGACATTTGAGACAGACTCGCGAACAGTCAATATTCATTAAATGTCCCATATTACTTATTATAGAACAAGACCCATTTACTCTGGTGTAATATTTGAGCAATCAAATGTGTCTAAAACATTTACATCAATCTTTCTGGGATTTTATACTTACTTACATATTTATAACTATTACTAGCAATGAATTGATTTTCACATTACATTTAAAACAGCTAAAGAGAAAAAAAATATCTGTGTTTTTTGAGCATAGAAAATAATAATAATAATAAAAAACATTTTATAAAAGCCATATTAACCCATTTGTACATCTACAAAGATATTGACTGCAGCAACACTAGTCATAGAAGTGGGAGTGCTGTCCTTTTAACCATTCAGTATATACTAAATATAGAGCAACTCTCGAATAATAATAATAAAAAAAAACTGCATGTCAGTATTAATAGAAAATGTGCAGACACCCTGGTGTGTTTAACTCACCCACTCACCCGTCGTCTATACCACTTTATCCCGTGGCTTGGAGCCTATCTTAGGAGACTTAGGGCACTGGACAGAGTGTCAATATATCACAGGGCACATGATGTGTTTAAAAACTTTGAAAATCAAAAGGAGATAAAAAAGACTCATCATCAGCATATAAATGTTAGATTAGTTCTGTAGTACACCGACTCATCAAAAAAGTCTCATTCTCTAATATTTAATTGGACCACCTTTTCCCTTTGTTTTGTGTTGATTGCATTCATTTCTCTCCAAGATCTTACATATATTGATGATGGGAGAGTTGAAGCCTTTTCCAGCACATCCCAAAGATCCTCAATGGGGTTAACATTTGTAATGGTGTCTCAAAATGATGTCTCACACTCCCTGAAACATTCTTTCTTTCTCAATTTGACTCTAATAAATTATTGTGGTCTTTTTGTTAACTCTTTATTTATTTAAAATTACAGTTTTGTAGAAACTGAAATTACTATGCTTATATTGTGCTTGCAAAAAGCTCATTGTTTGCTTTAAGTTGTTGTAGAGTTGTCGATGCCAACTCTAACTTTCTAATCTTATCTAAATGTTGCTAATTCTAAATACAGTTTGGGTTCATTAAATAGCATTCATGCTGTTCAGGAAAAATAAAATCAAATAAAATACAAAATGTCAGTGATTCAGCACAAATAAGTTTCAGGTCATGCCATTTGTGTCTGATAAAAAAAGAAATTAATAAATAAAAAAAATACTCCTACTAGTTCAGTTTTGTACATTTGTGAGGTACATATATCAAGTTTATCTTTACATATAAGCGTTTCCCATATACATTTATTTTCTTGCCCATTTAGTACTGTAGGCACAAGCTTGGTCTATGGTCTGAAAAGTAAAAATTTTTATAAACAGTTGCTTGATTATAAGGCATAAAACATCATTAAAACACAACATTGCGTGTGTATATGTGAGAGAAAAGAGAGCTGATACTGTTTATTCAGTACACACCACTTGGAGATACAGTAATGTCCTTGAGCCTGAAAACAGAAACACTTTTAGCATCAATCATTGAGTGAGAATCTGTGAGAGATAATGGGTATTTCCCCAACACATGGTTTTACAGTCATAGGTTTGCCATCTAA